>JAQIXW010004948.1:0-10963 GCA_034700685.1 Willowsia buskii | reverse complement strand
CTTTTTCGGCTCTCGGGATATTTGTACGTAAAATAAGGATAAAACAATGAATCATAGAGCACGATAAAAAATATCTCATGTTTTAATACAACGGTACTAAATGGACATCTATCAGTGGAATCTTTTTGCCTGTTTATTTTTGAGTTCAAACTTTCTTTAACGTGGGAGTTTTTTCAGTTCTCTACTATTATTATTAAATATTGCAGAAAATACCAATCCATATCAATATCAAAAGAGATTTATTGAATTTTCAATGTTTTTCTTAAATATTAAGTTACAAATTGTGAAATTCTTGTACTCTTGACATGATATTCTATAGCAATAGCGAGTTAAAAATAGTTACTGGTAACTGTTATGTTTTTCGATGGAAGAATTCAGTTGTCCTTCCCTAATTGCCTGGATACTTTGCAAAAATTTTCATCCAAACCTTCGAATTCCTCAGCTAAAATAGCAATTTAAATATTTGTTAATTTGTGAGTAATATGAATAGCGTAACATTAAATATAGTTTATAAAAATAAGTTTTCTACCTGGTAATTTTTTAGCTCAAATTTTTGCAAATGAAGAAGTGATTCCAACTCTTTAAGAACGACGCCACCATACTTCATTTCCACTTGTAACACTTGCCACTCATTTCTTGCAAACATGCGAGAGTCCTTTGAAAATACTTTAAGACCTGTAGCAAGCCAAACAAAATAAAAGTTTCTAGTTAACTTAGATTGCTCCATCATAAATACAAACTGTAACTTAAACAGTTATTAGCGGCTTAATTACCTTTCAAGTTTGTAATGTTAGGATGACGGACTCGTTTAGTTTTGGAATTAGGATTAAAACCCAACAGTCCAAAATCATCCACTTGGCTGCCATTTGAAACAGTGAAGGACACCAGTTTAGTCCAGTGTTCACAGATCAACGAAAATCCAAAATTGTTGAGATTATAGACTTGAAGTATTTCCACATTCGGGAAGGCACTGAAGAAAAATTGTAAATCCGAGTCTCCTGAATTTTCCCGTCGTCCGTAAATACTCAATGTTAACTGCTTGCATGTATCGATCCTCAAGTTGGAACCCGCATTCTTTAACAATTTGTAGGACTTGTCATATTGCACATCAACTATTCTCAAATTTGGCGTAAATCTAAAAATGTCCGCAGTGAACAGGCAATGGAAGAAACGCAGTTTCTCCAGATTGTATAGAGGCTGTCTCAACAATAAATCTATGGGACTGGCGCCACCGTCGCCAAGAAGGCAAAGTTCTTTGAGAGATTTCGCATGCAAATTCAAAATATTGTCTAGCGTTGCCGGTTGGCAGGAGCCACGTTCAATTCGTATGGTTTCAAATTCAAGTTTGGAATCGAGGAGGACAAGACGGAGGGACTCCTCGAAGTCGATTTTATTCAAGCCGTTAATTTCAATGTGCTTAAGCCTCAACCTTTTTGGGTCTCGTTGAAGAATTATTGAGATCACTTTGTAAATGTCTTGAGACGTCATGGTTTCCAATGCCTAAGGAAATAAATAAAACAATTAAGATGCGGCTTATATCTTCTCAAACTGAAAATGACACAGTGTCCAAATTCGCAGCAATAATATTTACCTCCAAATTTGGAAAATGGGAGAGCAGTTCCATCCAAGTTAAAGGCCTGATGCCGCGAGGAAAATAAACTCTGAGAAATTTTAGACTGGTTTGCTCCCAAAAGTGGGGATCCACCCATTTCATGGGTTCCAAAGCATCTGTGCATGTGCATACTTCTGGATAAATCCAGCATACCAAGTGCTCTAAATTGGGACAATTTTGGGACACATGTTGGCGAAACTGGATAGCCGAGGTGAGGAACCAGTAACCAAGTTCCAAGTATTTTATGGAATGTCCAAACTGCTTCAAAAGGTCTTTGTAATTCTCTCTCCAAATTTTTTTCCTAGCGCAAGCGCACTCGAATGTTGTAAATATCTCGAATTTGTAATTTCTTACACAAGTGTTTATCCCAGTTTGATTGAAATAATCCTCAACCTTTCCGGTGCCTGAATTTTCAGGAAATGCCACTTTTGTCCGTGACCACCAAGCCTTTTTCGAATTTCGTAGCCAGACCGTGTTTTTCACGTTTCGACATGCCCTCAGATCTTTGTAGCCCAAATATTTGAAAATGGTCTGGAGAACCTACAAAAAAGGCAAATATCTACATTTTCCCACGTTTTGATGAAGTGAGTGACAAAAGTTTTCTTTGTTTATGAATCCTTACAACATCATTCAGCAGTGCAGCCGGCGTTTCCGTTTCTGTATCCAACGAGTTGGCTTTTTGCTTCTCACCCAGTCTTGATGATCGCCTTTTGCCACTCATCTTGATGGTAAAACTTATCTCTGGTTTCTTTCAAAGTTAAACTTAATCCATGCACTGAATATTCCAAAAAAACACTTATCTGGAATCCTAAATTGTTAAATATTTCGCTTGCTTTCCAAAATTCTTAAAAAACAATCAACACAGAATACAAAAAACGCTGACTTTTTCGTGTGTGTTCACTAGGCAATAATTAAGAATAATTGCACAAAACCAAGAATAGGAAATCCATTGAAACATTGATGTGACTTCTAAACAGTATGGTATTGCAGCAAACAAAGTACCTACATACATCTTAATCTAAAAAATGACAATATAGTAGTACCGGCTTAAATTGTTCCGTGGTCTAATTGAACCTTTAAAAATGACAATAAGACATAGACAAACAACCATGTTTGTATACAACCCATTCAAAAAACTCATTTTCTATTTTTGGTAGATGTGGCCAACGAGGGAAAAACACTAATCCTTCACGCATATTCCGTCCTTTTTACAACACTCACCATTGATGCATATGTCCAACACGTTAATGCAAACAAATAAATACATGTGAACTCTAATGTAAAATTATTAAAAAAGAAGGAACGACAAGTTTTTAAAACATACGCCGCTTCCGTGTTTTCCTTCTGTCCCTTTGAAATGCGATCCCCATTTTTTCTTCTATGCATTCTCCAATATGACTCCAATTGTATGTCTGATGTGTAGTTTCCCTGGTAGCTTATGCGGCATGAAAATAAAGTATGCCATTAATTTTTACGATAATGAAACTATCCTGACTTTTGCAAGAATGCCAAACTATTTTAACACAAAAACTGAGCAAGTATTCACTGAGCAAAAATGCTGTATTTTGTTGTGAATTCCTTCCTTTAAAAGACACACATACGCATGTCATTTTATTCCTCTTAACAGTCTAGAACTGCAAAGTATAATTTTAGAGGTCATCTAAATGAAAAAATAACTGCCAAATACGATTAGCAAATATTAATAAATTATTCCGTTTATTAGTTGAATTTTGCAAAGCTTAATTTTAAACTTGTCACTGGCAATATTCTTAAGAGCTTAGCTTAGCTTGAAGAGCCACAGTCATTTTCAGCCTACTTTCAGGTACGACATTTAAAATCATATAGAAATACAGATTTTCATTTACGTTATGCATTCACAAAATATGATGATTAGTGATTATTGTTTACAAAATATAAGTGTTAAAACATTTAAATATTTACTGCACAGTTCTGAATTGCTGGGCACATTATCAAGGACTTGAAAATCTAACTAAAATTACAGACAGGCTTGAACTTTTCTTCAGTCTTTATCTTCAGGTTGGATTCGCTATTCAGACGGATACTTGGCAAAAATCTTCTTCCAGACCTTCTCTTCCTTCAGCTGCAATATCAACCAGTAAATATTGTTTGATGGAATTAGACGTTTAAATATATTAAATAAGAGGACATGATCTGTAAAATATTTCTGAATAAACTTTTTACCTGATAATCTTCGAGTTCAAGCTTTTTCAAACGTTCAAGCTTCTTCAGTTCTGTCAGAATGACGTTACCATTCTTCATTTTTACCCCGAACTCATCTCCACCTGACCCATCTTCTTCCACTGGAAATGGTTTGGATGTCATTGAAAATGCTTGAAGGTCTGCACACAATAAATGAAATCTTAGGTAATTTTAATTGCTGACCAATTGCTGTCTTTATGGAATAAGCATGAACAAGATTGTGTTTCACCTTTCAAATTTGTAATGTTAGGATTTCGCGCTGTTTTAGTCTTTGATTTAGGATCGAATCCTAGCAGCCCAAAATCGTTCACCTGACTGTCCTCAGATACCGTAAAAGACACTAGTTTCGTCCAGCGCTCACAAATCATCGAGAATCGCTCATTGTTGAGTTCACTGATCTTAAGTATTTCCACGTTTGGGAAGGCATTTAGACAAAATTCTAAACCCGACTTGGGCGAGTCGTCCTCAATTGCTTCAATACTAATTTCTAATTCCTTGCATGTATCGATCCTTATGTTGGGGTCAGCACAGTTTTGCAGGTCGGGGACTTCGTCGTAATTGAAATGGACTTTTCTCACATTTGGAGCCCATTTAAAAATGTCCACAGCTGACATATTGAGACTCAAGATCTCCAATTTGAGTAGAGGTTGGCGAAGCGATGGTCCGAAAGAACCGCTGAAGTCGTCACATTCAACAAATAATTCTCTGAGAGATTTCGCATGCAAATTCAAAATATCCACTAGGGTTTCCGCTTCGTAGATCCTGTTTCGAATGCGTATGGTTTCGAATGAAAGGCTGGGATCTAAGAGGACGGGACGAAGGGACTCCTCATCCTCATGCTCATTTTGTGACATGCCCTCAATTTTAATGTCAATATGCTTCAGTTTCAGCATTCTTGGGTCGTGCTGACGAATAATGGAGATCACTTTGTAAATGTCCACTTCCGAAGATGCTTCGATAGCCTAAATAAATTAAATGTACAAACATGCAATTGCACTTCATTCAAATTGGCAATGAGACTACGTCCACATAATAGTAAAACCAGAACTGTACCTCCAAGTTGGGAAAGTGGGAAAGTAATTCCATCCAAGACAAAGGCATCTTGCTAATAAAAAGGAAATTCAACCTTAGAAATTTGAGATTCTTTTGCTGTCCAAACTGCGGCTCCTGCCATTCCATCGGTTCCACAGCAACTGTGCTAGTCTCCATGCTTAAAAATCGTGTCACAAGTTTTTCCAGATTGGGACATTTTGTGTAGATGGTTTGGCGAAATTCATCCTCAGAATTGAAAGCGCAGAAATGAAGCTCCAGGTGTTTTATAGAATGTCCAAAATGATACCAAATGCTGTTGCATTTGCCCATGTCAAAATTCCTCAACTCCAGATTTGTAGCCCAAAAAATAATCTCTGTCTGATTGAGATACTCTTGAACTTCCCATGGCTGCAAAACCACTTTTGCTCGTGACCACCAGGCTTTTTTGGAGTTTCTTAGCCAAATTGTATTTTTCACATCTCGAATTGACTTGAGATCTCTGTAGTCCAAATATTTGAAAATGTTCTGCAGAATCTGCAAGAAGCAATGCTTGCGTCTATATTTCTTCCACATTTTAAACTATAGCGTGACAGTAATTTCGTTTCCTAAAGGGAAAATACTTACGATATCATTTAGCAAAGCTTCCAGTGTTTTTGTTTGTTGGTGGATTTGGTTTTGCTTCTCAGCCAGTCTTGGTGATCGCCTTTTCCCACTCATCTTAATGGACAACTTATCACTAGTTTCCTTTGACCTTAATCCGTTCACTGAATGTTCCAATAAAACTCGTTTCTAGAATCCAAAATAGTTAAAAAATTTCACATGCTCCGCATAATTCTCAATGATTTTATCCCAACTTGAACAACAATGAATACAAAATACAAAAAAACTGGCAGTGTTCACTGGGCAGGAATCAATTGCAACTACCCCAGTAAATCCCTGATACGCAAGTATATTCTCATTCAAGATTTTACTCGTTCGAGCAACAATTACCAGCAAAAATTCATCAAACAGGTGAGGACTCGGTCCTAAATGCTTAGTTTTCCTTACAACAATGTTGATATTATTTCAATTGTTCATAGCATGGCCGCAAAAGTCTAGCCCTGCAGTTAGGTAGAGCGCAACCGCATGCACACAATAACCAATAGGACAACAATAGGAAAGCTCTGATGTAACTTCCAAATACACAGTATGGCATTGCAAGGAACAAAGTACCTACAGACTGCTCTTGACAAACATACAAAAGCTGAGTGTGAACTTGTAACCCAGGTGTATACAATAATCGGTATGCAAAGTATCAAGAGCAATTTATTAATATTCATTTGAGAGGCGTAAGTGTAATTTGAACATAATTTATTTTAAAGTCGCTGTTGTCTTCAAAGTAAACCAAATACAAAAATTCTTTTCAAATTTTAACATTTTCGGTAAATCTAAAGTAACCTGCAAATATATAAGAAAATATATGCAAAACTTATGTATAATGTTGTCATTTCAAACGCAAATCTACAATTTTCTGCTAAATCTGTCCAAAAACAAATGAAACGGAAACACGGGTTGGCAGTTTTGTACATAATATTGATGAACTTATTATCGTAAAATATTAGCTGTTCGCTGACTCATTATTGACATCACTATTAATATTGGCGCTCAATATGTTCGAAATATAGTTAACATACACTCATATGATAGACAAAAGTTTACAAAATAAAACGAAACCTGTTTAGCAGTCAAGTGTTGAAAATCAAGCTAAATGGAAAACGAAATGAAAATGACATTAAAATCTTTTTTAGCTAAATCGTAATACAATATTTGACAGTTAGTCTTTCTTAAAAAAACTGTTTCATGCAAACCAGTGCTACACTTCAGCTTAGGTTCACTGGTACTCCGGATATGGATACTTGGCAAAAGCCTTATTCCAGACCCGCGCATTTATCAACTGGAATTGCACCCAGAAATATTAATTGAATTGGACACTTGCACTAAATAACGTAGCATAATATTTAATAAAATGTTTGAATATATGAATGAATGTACCTGGTAATTATGAAGTCCAAACTGTTTTAAATGCGGAAGTTTCTCCAGCTCTTTAAGAATTACGGCAGCATTCTTCATTTTCCTCGGGGTCGTTTTTGCCCAAACTGGGCTCTCCTGAAATAGCTGTGACTCCATGTAAAATATTTGAAGGTCTGTTCTCAATAAAAGTAAAAATTATATACATAATTAAAAATATTTCAAGAATGAATAGGAATTCAGTAGTACATTTGCAATCTCACCTTTCAAATTTGTAATGTTAGGTTTTCGGGCTGCCAAAGTCTTGGAACGAGGATCGAATCCCAACAGCCCAAAATCATCCACCAGACTGTTAGAAGCTACCGTAAAGGATACCAACTTCGGCAGGCGTTCACAAATCATCGAAAATTGTTGATTGCTGAGTCCAGTGATCTCAAGTTTTTCCACATTTGGGAAGGCAGTTAGAAAAAAGGGTAATCCCCAGTTGGCCGAGTTGCTGCATTGTCCATAAACATTAATTCTTAATTCCCTGCATGTGCTGATCCTCAGGTTTGAGTTAGCTCTCTCTAGCAAATTGTTTGACCCATTGTAATTCAGATCAACTTTTCTCAAATTCGGAGTGCATCTAAAAAAGTCAGCTGAAAACAGACAATGGCCGAGACTCAATATTTCCAAGTTGACTAGCGGTTGGCGAGCCATTATTTCAGTTGGAGGACTGCCACCGGCACCAACAAAAAACCATTCTTTTAGGGATTTCGCATGCAAACTCAAAATATTCCGGAGAGTTTCCGGTGAGCAGGTCTCATCCCCAATTCGAATGGTTTCAAATGAGAGATTTGGATCGAGGAGGACAATACGAAGGGACTCCTCGTAGCTGCTTTCAGATAGGCTCTCAATGTCAATGTGCTTTAGTTTCAGCTTTTTGGGGTCGTGTTGACGAATGATTGAGATGACCTTGTAAACGTCCACGTTAGTCCAGGCTTCTAAAGCCTAAGCAAATAAAATGAAAAAACCAAATTATCAATTAGTCGCTCAAACTGAGAATGAATGAAAATAAGTGGTTATGGTGGGGTTGGTTGTACCTCCAAGTTTGGAAAGTGGGAGAGCAATTCCATCCAAGAGAACGGCATGCTGCCAAAACTGATATGTAATTTGAGAAATTTCAAATTCTTCTGCACTCCAAACTGCGGCTCCTGCCATTTTGTGGGTTCCACCGCATCTGTGCTTGTCTCCGTTTTTAAAAATCGTATCACAAGTTTCTCCAGATTGGGACATTTTGTGTAAATAAGTTGGCGAAACTCATCCACTGAATTAAATATGCAGAAATTAAGCTCCAGATGTTTTATGGAATGTCCGAAATGATTCCAAATGCCATTGTAATTGTCCATCAAAAAATGTATCAACTCCAGATTTCTTGCCCAAGAATGTATCTGCGTTTGCTGAAGATACGTCTTGACTTTTCCTGTAAACAATACTACTTTTGCTCGTGACCACCAAGCCGTTCTGGAGTTTCTTAGCCAAATTGTATTTTTCACAGCTCGAATTGTCCTGAGATCTTTGTAGCCCAAATATTTGAAAATGTGCTGAAGTATCTGTAAAAAAACAATGCATGCGTCTTTATTTTCTCCTTATTTTTAAATACTTCATTACAGTAATTGCTTTCGTTAGAGAGTACTTACTACATCATTTAGCAAAGCTTCCGGTGTTTTTGCTTGTTCGTAGATTACGTTTCGCTTCTCAGCCAGTCTTGGTGATCGCCTTTTCCCACTCATCTTAATGGAACAACTTATCACTAATTTCTTTTGAACTTAATCCGTGCACTGAAAATTCCACTAAAACTCCTTTCTAGAATCAAAAATACAAAAAGAAACCTGACTTTTTCGTCCGTGTTCACTAGGCAGGAATGATTGCAACTGTTCCAGTGAATCCCTGAGACCCCGCTATATTCTCACAAGAATTTGTACTCGTTTGAGCAACAATTGCCAGCAAAAATTCATCCAACATGTGAGGGCTCAGGAGAATCTTTTTTCGTCCTAAATGCCTAGTTTTCTTTTGCCTAATGCGTTAACTATTTTTGGTCGCTGTGGCCAACGACGGAAAAACACTAATCCTTTATGCACATTCTCTTCTCGCCATTGATGCATGTGCCCAACATGTTAATACAACAAACGAAGTATGTGTGGATTTTTATGTAGAATTATGAAAAATGAAAAACGAAAGAATGAAAAGTTCTCGAATGTTTTCGGCAGCATGTTTTAAGAGTGGTGATTTCTTTTCTTTTGCAAATTATAATGTATCGTTTTGTAATGCTTAAAACAGGCGAATCCCAACTGAGAATAAATTTGATTTCATAAAGTATTCCGATAACTAGTGAAAACAAGCTGAGTCCGGAAATCTTATGTAATTCCAAAAATGTGGGTGGTCATGAAAATATTATTCTTAGATTTTCTGTGACAATCAATCCAGCGTAGCACTCTCTACTTGTAAACAAATCTCAGTAATTTTAAATTTTATTCTACTGCTGACAATGCACAATATTTCATAACTTCACAACATCTTAATGGAATTTTTAGTAAATTCAAATTTTAATAAAAATATGTTAAGTATTTTTGCAATGTTAAGCTCTTGTCTGTCATCGAGTCATCTGTGCATTTCATTCTAAAATACATATCATTCTTCATGCAATCGAGTAAACTACTCTCTTTTAAAACATTTTGACAAAATTATAAGCAAGTAGACTGAATTGCATAGTTTCTTAAAATGTTTACTTCTACAAACACAGCTGGAATTTTAACATATATAAGAACTACTTTTGTTACATGCACAAAAACATGTAATTAAGTTGAGTAGCAAATGTCCTATGAACTATTCCAATAATTCTGAGCGCATTCATTGGCTTATATTAATAGAAATATTTCAGCTCATTCAAAGCATTATTCATCAAAAATGAGAACAATATTATCCAAAACGAACCAAAGTTTTGTCTTAAGCTTTTTTGAGCCCAGAATCATAATCATATTTTCCATAGTTATAAATAAACAATAATACATAATGTGGCCATCTTTAATTCAAAGTTAATCAAATGAGTTTTCTTTTCTATTTTCTATTTGAATAGTTATACTTTTGATGTTTTCATGGTTCACTTTACCTTTCAACTTTATTTATTACAGATCTTCAAACATTTTCAATGGATGGAAAAATGTTCCGAGGAATTCAGGCGAGGGGAAGGGTGAAAATGAAAATGAAAAATTGCGACATCCTTCTTAAAGAGTTGGAGACTCTTCCTCGTTTAAAAAAGTTTGAGATGAGCAGCTTTCCCGTAAATTGGAAATTCAATTACATAATATTTTATTTAAAGCTTTCAAAAGGAATTTGAAGTGCTACATTTATCCTTGACTGTTGTTTGTTTTAGAGGGAGGTTCGGGAAAGACTTTCACAATAAGCATTGGAGATTGCATTCCAAATGGTCTAAGAGAAAACGCAGGAGCGAAATATTTTATGAGAACTCATTGAGCTGTGTGCGGGTACTTTGTTCGTTGCAATGCGTAACTGTGTATTTTAAAGGAGCATAAATGCTTTCCGATTATTTTGTTGTTGATTTTTGTGTGCATGCGGTTGCAGTCTTGGTTTTTACTATGAAAAACTTAAATCGAATAATAATAAGTAATAATTATGAATTTAATAATTATGAATTTATTAATAAATAAAAATAATATTAGATAAAATCATCATTCAACAAAAATCCAAGCAAATCCCAACTCTCTGCTTTGGGTATGGGTAGACCACTAATGTCAATGTGTTTAAGCTTCTACAATTTTGGATGGTGCTGACGAATAATTGAGATGGCTTTGTAAACGTCCACGTTTGTATGGGCTTCTAAAGCCTAAGCCAATCAAATTAACAGTGAGATTGAGTCCAAGAAAGTAATAAAAACTAGGTTGTACCTCCAAGTTGAGAAAATGGGATAGTATTTCCATCCATGAGAAGGGCAAGCGGAAACTGGATTGCAGTTTGAGAAATTTTAAATTCTTTTGCTGTCCAAATTGCGGCTCCTGCCATTTCGTGGGTTCCACAACAACTGTTTTTCTCATT
>JAQIXW010004947.1:0-10965 GCA_034700685.1 Willowsia buskii | reverse complement strand
ATGTATTATAAAATGACCTCCCTGGGAAAGAACTTGCCTTCTTTGGAAGGGTTTCCCTTGTACTTGAATAAAAAAAAAAAAAAAAAATCGTCATCAATCGAACCAAGAGTTCTTGAAAAATGCTATTTAAATAGATGTTTGCAACTTGAGGCACACTTTACATTTATAAATACATACATACTTGCATGTAAAGTATGATTATGTAAATCACGCAGAAAACCACGAAGAAAGAACGCGGGGAAAGGGGAAAATAAAAGAAGTGGTATTTGAAAATTTTTCTTGGGAATTTTTATGCAAACATCGTAGCAGCTTTTGCAACTCCTCGAATGGTGGTCGGCTTTTAATGTATGAAACAGCAATGACGATGGGGAATGAAAGCTTGGCATTTTACCTTTGACAAGATTTCCGCTTTTTCCTGTTCTCCTACTACATCCTGCTGGTTGACAGCAGGATAGAAGAGGAGGAAGTCGTATGAACCAATGTGCTGCTGAAATATGAGGCATTGTACTAATACACGCACGGTAATGGTATACAAACAACATAGAGAGTTATGCTTAGAAGCTCATAAAAGGAAAGCAAAAATAAAGAAAGCAGTGCAAAAACGAATAGCAGCAGTGTATAAATATTGAGTCGAGTCATTTTCTTGCCTTGCATATATTATAATGAGAGGCAGAGAAAGGAAAGAAAACTGTTATTACAAAAGAAAAGAAATAAGTAAAATGCCAGCCTATTCAATGTTTTGGGGAGAAAGGTGGGGAGAAAGAAAGAACCTGGTTTTTGTGTGAAACATCTATTCAGTCATATTCAGGAGGGGGCTGTCGACAAGTTTTCTCCAGGAATTACTAGAAAGACAAGTTGGCAAGCAAAACGAGGAAAAGTAAGCATTTTTACTTTGTATTGCATTTTACATTGTGATAGTTGAAGTTGTGAATATATGCATAAAATAACACGATGCAGTATCAAAAGCCATAACACTAACATACAATATGACGTCTTTGCAAATATATAGCGTAGGACTATGGGTAGTATTATACCTCTATAAAAGTGAAGCATAAGTCGGACATAAGCAATGGTTAAAATCGCACAGGCACAGCGGTAGTCGTATCCTTATATATTTGCCTCTTGCTTCCTTTCTTTTTTTCACTCCATCATCATCATGGCAAATAGACGCTTGTCTGTCTATCCCTTCTTTCTTGCATTACATCTTTTGCTGATGCTGTGTTGACTGTTGCCGATTCTCCCCTTGTCTGACTTGAGTGAGCATTTTACATGCGTATATGCTTTTGAATTCCAAAAAATCTCAAAGTACTTTGTCTGTCATCAGTCTTGCTTTTCTCTGGTGGAGAAATAGACATGGAAAAAGAGCAACTGCTTACATAGTTCGGTAAATATGAAGAGGAAAGTATCTGTCGTGTCTTTTTCCGCCGTGACATGGGTTTAGCAAAGTACATTGGAATTATCTTGAATGAATTCATCCATATTCCGTGTCGTAATGTTCCAGCACTGGAATCTCACGACGATGTAAGACACAAAGTGACTTTATATATGTGAAATACATTAACTCTAGGTTCAAAAGTAAAAGTTTTGCCAAAAGTCGACCACATTACAATCCTTATATATATTCGTTTTTAAATATCATGTAGGTACTTTAGTAAGCATATATATACAATGAACTAAAAGTAAAAGCTAGCGGAGCTTGAAAGTATAGTGCTGCTAGCATTAAACAGCAATGAGATGTTATCACTTTGAACGGGACAGGGATGAGTGAGAAACATAAAGCCATCAGCTATAAAGTCTTTACTAGATAGAGCCATGAATGGGAGACACTGAAAAATACCAGTGTTGAAATTCCAACACACGACGTTGGTGACTGTTTATTTAACAACTCAAGAACAGATAGACAGACGACAAATGTAATTTTTAAATGCAGCTTGTGATACAAAATATCACAGATACGAAAAAGAATCTCGTTGGCCAGAAATCATGGGTTAACTAGATGAAGGACGAGTGATTGCTGGGTTAGTAATACAGCGGACATACAATGCATATCAAAATTATAATCACTTCACGTTTCACGCGTAGAAAATATTATACATTATATATTATATATTACTGAAAAATATACCCGTCACCGTGTAAAACTCATGCCTTTGCGAGGAAATGCAGACATTTCAATTTCATTATTTTGTCTTCTTCATGACAATGAGGGTTACGAGTTGACTGACTTCCTTTTAACGGCCTAGTTGCTAAAGCACATAACATAACACTCTCCTCCCTTCGCTCGCTCAATTTCATCTCTGATGTGCACATATTTACTTTGAGTCCAAGTAAGAATTCGCGAATACGCCTCCCAAGAAAATGAATGAGTGGGTTGAAGTAGTAAAACAGGACAATAATCTAACCACCCAAGCATACACTATTACTATACATATGTGCGTAATATGCATGTAAAAGCCTCTGGTGTTGTTTGCTCTCACACAACAGTTGATTTAAATAGAAGGAGAAAATTCCAAAAATAACAATAACAACAGATGGACATAAAGTGCGATAAAAATGCTGGATGTGAGGTAGCAGTGAATGATGCCTTAGGAAGGGCTACTATATAACATTACACAATGTGGTCGGCAGCATGGAAGCTGTGCTACATTTACGAATATATATTGGGATAGAGGCATATGTGCGGCAAAATTTTACAAGTCCGTATACAAAGGTAGGTTACGAGAATTATGTCGTACAATAGAATTACAATAACAATAATATTGCATAATAGAAGACGCAGAGCAAATGGAAATCGTGTTCTGCTCTGGCAGCCACAAAATCTTCTCACTACCCTCTATTGACACTCTTGTGTTCGAGCATTTTTATAAATGTACGTATGAATTTCCAACAAAAATACATGAAATCCTGAACCACGGATCTATCCAAATTATGTAAGTAACAACAACATTCATGCATTATTTATTGTGCTAGATATGTGTGTATATCCAAAAGATATACATACAAAGTCGAAACATGATGATGATAATGATAACTATAACTCTGGGGAAAGACTTTTTTCTAGGTTACACACTACCACTAGGCCATACAGCTATTCTGAGAATACCAGTTTTCTCCAACTGTTGAAAGTGAGTACAGGCAGGAAAAGAGAGAGCCAGTCGAGTTAAGAGCACCTCGGCCTCGCTTTCTCCAGAGAAGAAAAACATGACCAAGTTAGCACTTTCATTCCATCCATCCATAAAATGTCTGCTGTGTCTGCTTTGCTTCCTGATTATCATACAAAATGTAGCTTCTATTTTTTCCATAGAAAAGCTTATCGTAAGTGAAAGCCAGCTAATATATATAAAAATACTCGAATGGCTCTTTTATGCATAATGCTGCACGACGGATGAGACGTACCAACGGTATGGGCGCACATGCTTACATTGAGAACTGGAGGGAGCATTAAAACTCTTGTGTAGTATAAGTCAACTAGTATAGATAGATGCAATTTTATTACCGAGAAAATGTTTGGATTCGGTTACATACCACAAGTGCGATACAAACATGCCTCCCTTTAGTTGGTACATTTTTAAAACCAGAAGAACACAGGAGAGCAACCACTAGTAGCACCAGCATACAAATGAAACCCACCACGAGGATCCATACATATTCTAGATATATAGGTACTCACCTACTATGTATATCTGTACTTTTTTGCTCTTGTGTTTCTTGCACGCATGTATGTCAATTCAGTAATAACCCAGAGGTTCTTCGCCTCCTGAAATCGATATAATAACACTAAACTAATGTTCGCGTTATACGAAAATCGCCTACACGAGGAGCCGCGCTAGTGTTAGTTTTACGATGATAACTATCCATAATACCGAGTATTTCACGAAGGAGCCACACATCAAATAATGTGATGTTCAGCTAGAGGTTCAGTTTACACAAAATCATAATGCACAATAGCTGATACCATAATTTCTTGCAGGGAAATCGCACTAGTCGCAGTGTGGGAAGAAGAATTTTTAGTGAAAGCAAAAAAAAAGCCAATGGATATTCGAATATTATATCTAAACTAGACTCTTACTAGTGAATTCCCGCCGATATTGACGGGATTTATGAAGCCAACTTTCCCATTTCTTTTGCTTATCAAAACTCTACCCAATTTTGGTCGAACGTGATAGCCATAACCTAGTATAGTCAATCAAAAAAGCATTGTTTCAAAGTACAAACAAAAGTTATTCTGAAACGAATACTTAATATTTCCTGATTTTTATTAACCCACATTCTAAAGCACACATTTCTAAGGAGTAGTATTCATATGATGGTCTACTTGTAAGTCAGTAGCACAGTAAAAATGTCCACCAAAACACATGAAACGATGCTTACTATACTTTCCCTGACTTTCACCATTGCCATCATCTAGCCTTGTGCATCGTTGCATTGGCTATTTTACCTTTTCTTTTCTCCATATTGTAGGCAAATTTTTTGCGGCTTTAGTATTCAGATGTGCCCACTTTGTTCCTTTCCAGTGCGTTAGGAACCACAAGTCATATTTGTATACCTAGATGAGGCTTGCTCACCTTTATCGAATATGGCAAAGCTCACCGCTTCACACACAACACGCATATATACTTTTTTAAGCATTCGCTATTGCTATTACTATGCAATGAGGCTCTGCTTCATATGACAGGCTGGGTGTAGCTTTTTTGTACTATCCTATTATTACCATTATCCATTGCCATTTGCTTAGACTCACGGCTGACATTATTTTTTTCTACACTAATATTGGTTTTGTCGTAAAGTTTGCGTAAGTATGCATGCATATGAAGGTGGCAAATAGCACGGCTAAAAGGAAAAGTCAGACTTTAGGCTGATTGTGAGTATGACTCGCGAGCTTGACTTTGACGGGCAATAATGTTCGCGTTCGTTGTGTGTGGCATGGAAAGTCCACGAGAACGTACTAAAACATCCACCGATAATAATATTGCCAAACATTAACCACTACTACGACCGCCACTATCATCATCAGTATCAACAACATCACCCACACCACATCTTGGTCTTGTCATATAGATCCACACCACGATATACATAACTATGACTTGCTCAGTCGTAGCAGCCGTACGTCTATCTTTTTATAGTAGTTTGTTGTTTTGTTGGCATTTCTTTTCTTCCCATCATCAGCAAAAATAGAAGAGAAGTGAAAATCCCTGCCAGAAATACTCGTTCCTCGGTTAACCGAGTAGTTGTAGTAGGAGCAGTGCTATCAGGTTTACTACGATCAACCATTACCACTGGTGCTACTGCGGTTGTATAGTCCCGTGGAGCTGTCAAGAGAAAGGTTTATTTCCCATTAGAAAAAGTAATCCTTCTCATTTTCACTAGTAGATTTTTTTCTCCCTTTTCAGTCTTATTTGCTTTCGACATCATCATTATCACTCCCACCATCACCTCATCGTTTTCTTCTTGTTCTTCTATACCACTCTCTCTCTCTGCTCTCATCTTTTACTTTTTTTGCTGTTGTTGCCTTTTTTCCAGTGACATTTATTCACACATTTCTACAAGAAGAAAGTTGTAGGTATACTCTTTTTTACAGCCCTTCAGTAATAGGAGTAAACAGACAAAGAGATAATCTGAAGGGAAATAGGAAAAAGCTAATAAGAGCGAGTGAGGGAGCGGTTGAACTGCCTATATACATTTACATCCTGTAACAAAACCACCATCATACAAAAAAAGCTTAATGATGTCCAGCTTTACTGGTGAATCCTGCACTACATAAGCATGTAATTTAGAAAATGTTATTGTTATTAGTGGCTGCGCCGTGGTGATGTTGAGCAGAAAAAGTTGAAAGAGTGGCAAGACTATGTACAACATACTCACGTTCGTGTAGTTTTGTAGCTTGAGTTAGTGGCAATTCGTCTTCCTTCTCGTATTTGAAAGAATATTGGTCACTACGTGGCATACATATAGATATATATATATATAGAACGTGCTATTATTACTACTACTGTACTCTCAGAGCTAAAACTAAAAGTGAGCGAGGAGGCAAAACCTTCTTCAAGAATATTCATTAAAGTTAGCAAGATCAAAATGTAGAGACTTGTTCAGCAAAAGCAATGGGAGAGGAATGTCCGAATTGAAGGAGAGGATTGTGTGTAAGGTGAACTAAGAAGCAAGTTACAATTCTATTTTTTTCTGGATGAGACTGCAACAAAGGGTAGTACAGCAGAGATGTGTCTATATTATGGAGGAAGCGAAAGCCTGCTGGTGCTGGTATACTACTACAAAGTAGAAGGAACACAACGCAACATTATCAAAAATCTTTGTAATATATCTGTCTGCTGGCTCGACGCTTATTTTCTCATATAAAAAGAGGAGTACTCATAAAACGTAGGATTCAATGAGTGCCTCAAGCTCTGACTCGTGGATTCTCATAGCCCTTACGATCCTTGTGGTCCTTCTGCTGTTTTATCTTTCCAAGAAGGTAAGCTGATTCCACTACAACTATGAACTACTTGTTATTATACTACCCCACCATACACCACACACAGTACGTTCATGCTCTTGTGTACGGATCCTTGCGAAAGGTTGACGAGATGTGGAACCAGAGAATAACCAGTGGTACCACTTTCTCGGTTACTCATTGTCAGTGAATCAGTTGCTCTATATGTTCCAAAGGTCTGTTGCTGTTCCTGTCGTCTTTGGCAATGTGGCCATATAATTCTGATTCCATTTCATGCATCTCTATTCCGTCCTCCTGTTACATATTGCATCAACATGAAATACCACCAATTCTAAATGTAATACTCCAAACTCTAGTCTAGATGAAGGTTCAAGAGTGTAAAACTATAGGGAAGAAATAGGGAGAGAAAAATGGAATAGCAAAACGTCTCCTCAGTTCTCTTTCCTCTTCTTATTCTTCAAAGGAAACACTTGTTTTTTATCTTGCTTTTTTTTGCCATGAACGAGCGAGTGTCTACGTACTAGAATATATATACAACGTTCTCAGTTTCATTTAAAATTGATTTCCTCTGGTCTACCCCCAGTGGTTTCCCGTATTAACTTTCCAGTTTTCTAGCATCCATCTTGTGTGCCTTTTAGTGCCTCCTTCTAGCGTACTCCACAAACAGTGAAAATAACAGCTTCACATGAAGAATTGAATCCATGCTATGCATTATACTGATAGTAGGAGACTATTGCCATTACAATGTTGTATTAAGGGTATCAGACATTTTACAGGCACCTATGATGTATTGTAATTCTCCAGTGGCGAGTCTAATTTTTTTTATAAAACAGAAAATCCCATCTTCTTTCTTTATTTCTGACAGCCATGTAAGTCTTCCTTCATTACCTGCTATTCTTTCTGGATTTATAATATTTTACGGAGAATGAATCCCATGAACTGTAAAAAGAAACAAACTAGAATGCCTGGTTATAGTGGCACTAGGAGAGCTGGAAATTCCAGGATGGCATGTAAAATAGATGTTTTTTCAGCATGCCCGACCCTTATCCATAAAATATGCGGCTGTGTTGTATTATACATTTAGGTATCTCCTGTAGAGCATTTTTATATAAAACTCAACAAGCACTTCATTTTTTTCACAGATGATATGCAACAGCTATGGGAGCAGCAACAGTGAAGATAGTACCACATCACCATCCTCTTCAACAACATCAACCTCAACATCCTTCTCGGATTACTTGTATCATGGTGGTTACGACGGGAGGAGCTCGCTTGACCTGGTAGATGCTGCTGCTGCTGCTGCAACGGCTTCGAGCAATGGAACTAGTCCGGACATTGATGATCTGGCAATTGATATTGCTGATTCGTTAAACTGCCCCGGTCATCATCATCATCATCCCAACCACCATTACCGCGTGGACAATGGATGTTCCTGCGATAATTACAATTGTAATAATAATAATAATAATCATGGGAGAAATAATCTCGATCTCGGCAACTCTGTCGCTGGTAATGGTAGAGGAATGAGTGTTGATGATGGTGGGAATGCTGCCTCTGCTATTGGCAGCAGGAATAGTAATAATAATAATAATAGTAACAGAGGAATGGACTTTAGTGGTTCACCGACAACGTCATCAACTTTGCCAGCAGCAACAACAGGATCCCACCAGCAACCGATTCTCTCGCCAATATCAATCATCGCTGGCCCGGCTTTCGACCGGAAAACCATGCTGGAAACCCAGCTTCGTAATCAGATTGCAAAAATTGTTCAAGCTGAACGCGAAATCCAGAGATTGGTTCTACTGCTTTCTCTAGAGCAGCGACAAGGTATGTGTCTACAATAAGTGTTCTAGTAGAGCTGAAATAGATAGAGAGACCCTTTATTAAGGGCAATCTACGAGTTCATTACATTCCAATTTATTTGGTCTTTGTCGGACCAGTTCTGCTGAAAAGTTAACTAAGCAGCAGGATGTACCTATTCATATACCTATTCACAGTACATTCATGGCACTACATCAAACGTAATGGATGGGAGCTAGTATGTCCGCTGGGAACCTTCCTTCCTTTTCCGTATTACGATATGCATGCAGCCCTATTTGTAGGCAATATGTTCTCCTCTTTCCTCTCTGCGGTTTTCTGGGAGAGAAAAAGAGGCAAGGAAGAGTGGAAGGGAGAGTTTACTCGTTTATCTTTTTAGTCTTTGATTCATTCTTTCGGAATGTGAAAGCATTCACAATAGACCGTTCTTTTCCACGAATGTGTAAGTAAGCTAGAGAGCAAAGCACAAATCCATGAAACGAGGAAAAAAGAAGTTCCCAATTCAATCCATCCAAACTACTAAGCACACACAAGTGTGGTCTGTCTGTTTCATTCAAGCTGTAAACTAACTGGCTTGGGAGGTATTATGCGGTCTTGTATTTTGAGATCTGTAAAACGAGATGAGTAGATGAATTCAAGCCTCACAAGTCAGTCAAGTAGGAATGTTCAGGCTGACTAACTATGTCTAATTCACATGGAATGACTAACTTTGATATTTGAGAGTATTATCGATGATACTGTGTTCGATACTCTTCATTCGCTCCTCCCAAAATAAATCACATTTTCTCCATAGATGACAAATCCCAGTTTACTTTACACTTTTTTGTTCACAGGTTACGACGCAGAAAATACTATGCTAGCTGCAGCCAGAGCGTCCCTCTTACAACATTATCAGCGGTACCCGCAGTTTTACAACCATCTGCGAAGAGTCATTCCTCCAATATTGGTTTCAACAACACTAGGTGCCACGACCCCAATGACATCTGAATCCTTAGCGGAAACATCAACAGAACCGGTTGTGGATGTAACAGTGTCGACATCTAGACCTTTATCCAATTGTAACAATAATCATAACAATAATATTTCAACTCCATCACAGGAACATGATCCTAACAACGTGGTTACTTCTCATGCACGTCCTGAAGATCTCGTTGACGCTGACCACCATGAATATGTTAGCTCCGAAACCACTTCACGTGAAAATCATCAACAGCATTGTCTTTGTCATCGGCATTCCTCTCATCATCATCATCATAACGAGAACTCTCTTGATTATCATGCAAACCCAAACCCAATACAGCAGAACCCATTACAACACGGGCATCATCAGCCCATTCTTTCATGTGGTCTTGATGACAGCTCCATAGCCACCTTCCACCGACAAAGCAACTCGGGATGCAACTTGTGCCTAATTGGTGGCTCAAGAGGAAGAAGAATGTTGATGTTGAGAAGAATGCTTTTGTCTCCATCTTTTCCACCAACAGCCAACGTGAATACTGCCTCTGGAGCGGCAACAACAGCGTATGGAGGTTTTCTTGCTAGACCGGCAAACCCTCTCTCTTGTGATCTTCATTACCTTCCACAACAACCTATACCTGAACCTCAATCTGGTTTCTCAAACTATTCTCATAATCATCAGCATGATAATTATCCTCCTCCAGAAGACGATGATCCACCACCACTATACGAAGAATGTATTCGTTCTGAAATGAGCTCTAACCATGACGAGGAGTACAACCAAAATAGGCACAACAACAACTTTAGTCCCGATACAACCAGAAGTAGTAACAAGTCTCAGAACCAACCCGTAAAAACCTTAAACGTATGAAATGAGCACATAGAGCATCACCTTTTGAGCCATATCTGACGATGATCATCATCACCAGCTACTTTCTTCATCATCAACAGTGGTAGGCTTTTATGCGCAAGCTTTCTCATACATAACTTACGAGCTAATTTTGGGAGAAAAACATTACGAGCGAGAAATGAACATGTAGAGAAATATAGAACCCTCTCTCTGTGTCTTCACATACCTAATCAAATGAAGGAAATGGAAGTACGAAGGTACAGTTACACTGTCTGAAATTGGCAACACTACTTGTTAATCATGAACGAGTTGAAACATACCATGAAGTACAGGGTAGGATGAAAAAGCCTATTTAAAAAATAATTTCCAGCAACAACAAAAACCATACCAAGTATGAACTAATAATGTGTGTAATTATAAATTAAATTAAATCATGTTTTTGGTGATCACGTGGATATATTGTACGTTTCCTTTAAGAAGAATATTAAAATGATGAAATTAGAAATTTGGATGTTCATTCTTTTGCGAACACACTATTATTCAAATTTTACCATCCGTGCTTACTTTACAAGATAGTGATATGGATGGGTGGTATAAGTTGGTATCTGCTTATAGTTTTTGCCATCAGTTAGAGACTCTCGTATGCATTGACTCTGAAATATACGGTTTCTTCCAAAAGAGAAAGTTAACTAGCGAGGAACTACAAAGAGAAGAAGTTGGAATAACTATGTGTTGTGCCAGGATCGTCTGTATGTATTCAGCGTATACGGAAGAACAAGCAAAAGCGTACTATATGTGCAGCCTCACGTTGTAACTAAAATCAAGAGACTTCTTCCTAGGCACTAATAAAATTTTAGATCCGGTGCTTCCTCCTTATCATCTGTGTTGCTCT
>JAQIXW010004946.1:0-10967 GCA_034700685.1 Willowsia buskii | reverse complement strand
ACTTTTCATAAAACATCTATAGAGTTTGCAAATTCATACCTGAAATTCAATGAATGCAAAGCCAGGTGGATTTCTCGCTACCCAGACATTCTTTAGCGGTCCATAATGACTAAACACAGATTCCAACTCACTCTTTGAGGCATTGTTGCCCAAGTTGCCCACATAAACCTTGCACCGCAAGTCCCACTCCTGATGTCTCGACATTGTCCTCTTCTTCTTTTAGCTGTAGATGACGATGGAGTAACTGTTGATCATCAAATTTACAAAAAACGGATATTAGATATTGTCCAAACATTTCTAGTAATCCAAAGCAAATGAAATAGCAGGCCCTTCGTTGTTTTAATTCCCACACCTCCGTAACAATAATAATAATTAAACTTTAAAGCATTTTACAAATTTCTAACAACTCGCTATTTATATATATTACATAATAGTATGTAATAATAACAAACTTGATCATAAGACTGATCAGAAGAGGAATAAAACCATCAATACAAAACAATCTCAAAAAATTTTATACATACGAGATTTTTGAAATTTTTTAAGAAAAAATATTATTGTGCCAAACTTAAAATAGTGACGGACACTAACCATTGTGATGAAATCGAATGTCGATTGAGAGCGAGTGATGACGAGCGAGAGATTTTGATCTACAAAACTATCCCTGATTTCTCTGTCAGTGTCACTGATTCTGAGAATCAATTTCATTTTGAGAAGTGTGGAAGAAGAAGTAGTAGTAGGAGAAGTAGTAGTGATGTCGGAGAAGACGCCTGATCGAGCGAGAGATTTTGATTGATCTTTAGTGTGACAACACGACAGAGATGATTTTGACTCTGATGGAGGTGATTGATGAATTGGATGACGGATGTAGGTATTATAGCGGTACCAGCAGAAGAATATCAGTAGTTACAGTAGTAGTAGCGGAAGTGTAGTAGCAGTACGTACACAAGTAAGTAGCAATTTAAAATTATAATTGTTGTAAAAACAAAACTTGTAAAAAACAACTTATTCTTTTTTGTCAAATTAAAAAACTTAATTAAAAATTGAACTAAAAAAATTTGTGGCTGATGGTGAAATAAACGACATATTGGTGGTTGGTGGAGGAAGTAGAACTAGTAGGCGAACAACAAGGTGACATTCAATAAATTTCGTGGAGGTGGTAGGAGGAGAAGTCTCAACAATCAACTAGCAGAGAGAAGTAGTGTGTGGAAGTCAAGAAGTGGGCGTCAATCAACAACTGGCAACGAAGCAGGAGGAGCTGTCTCTGTAATTTAACTGATTATTATGATTATCGCTTTCTCTCACTCTCTAAATTTGTCTCAAATTTTCTCACTTTCTCATTATTTGTGTTCCCTCATGTGACAAATTTTCTCTAGTGCTCATTTCTTTCTTTTTAGCTATTTCAAAATTGCTCATTCAATTTACATACTTGTGTCTACATAAAACAACGACAGCAATTAAGTTAAGTTTTGATGACAAAATCTGAAGTTGGAAGAAGGGAGGAGACACGTAGAAGTAGTTATCAGTAGTAGTTTTGTTGGAGGAGGAGGAGTTGTGGTGTCGATGTTGTGATTGACTGTTGCTGCATTGATTGATGGATGAAATGACTGACGATTGACTACATAATATGACGAGCGACTTAAAAATTAAAATAAAATTACAAGACAAGGTTTTTGGACACAAGAGAAGTTCACTGGGAAGGCTCCCAACAAATTTCTACTTACCTGCTGCTGTTACCTTTTTTTCTAAATTACTTTTTGACACTTTTTTTGGCTTCGTTAAAAATCAAATGTAAAATGTATAGCACCACTCGGTCCGAAAAAGTGACACTTTCTACTTTGCTCTAAATTCTATTAACTGTTCCAAGAAACAATGCTGCAATAAAAATAGTTTAGTTTTAGTAAATTGTTTTGATTTTCTACAGATTTCGCTATAGCGGTGGTGGTGCTGTCGGTTGAGGAGTAGTAGTGGTTTGGTTAGGCCGAGGTCTTCCGTAATAGGAGAGCTGATGTAATGGCAGAGATGAGCTACAAATTTCCACCTAGTCCCCGTAATGCTTAAAGTCCTATCCCAGCTATAAGGAGCACGTCTTGCGCATTTTGTAAAATTGTAAACTTTGTATTGCGTTTTTGAGAGATGAGCGCTCAACAGAGCACTCCACCTGCCTCCCCGCTTGTTGTGCCGTACAGTAGCACGGCACAAAAAAGAGCACAGAAAATATAAATGCGGTAGGTAGAGCACACAGAGTGCATCGTGCAGTGGAAATATTTTTAGTTCAATGTGAGACGAGGAATGAGGAGATGTGTGAAGTGTATGAAGTTGTTTGACTTCGCTTCTCGGCTTGTTGGTTTGCCTGTGGTGATTGGTGCTGGGGCTGAGGATGCTGCATCTCTCATTGGCAGTATGTGATTTATGTCCTTTTGTCTTTGTGCTTTATGGATTCATGTAATTAAAAACGCCAGTATATCACAGCGACATTGTTTGTTGAGTTAAAAACTTTTATTCTGTGTGGCCGTGGTAATCGTGGGTCGGGAGTTTGGAGTGGGGACAAATACTAAAGATGACAGAATAAAACTGATGAAATAAAACAAGATGTGATAAGTGATAAATTAATCTATCACAAATAATTAGTGTCATATCACAAATTGACTAACAACGAATATGTGAAGAATTAAATTTTTTTGTATATATTATGTAGTTATGAATAGCGACAGATGGTAATGATAGTATGTATGTAGTATGTTTTTGCATGTAGAATGTGTGAAGAAACCGAAAAATATGTTTAAAAGTCTGAATTTGAATCAGGCACTTACATGTTTTTGTCTCCTTGTGAAGGAAAGTCATTACAAAGTGAATTTGACGGGAGATGAAAGTTGGTAGAAAGCAAGTAACCAAATCCGGATTTACTAGATCAGTAAAAGTAAAATTGCTAAGTAAATTTGACAACTCAAAACTACCGGTTATCATAAACAATCAGTGATTGCTGCTGTTTGCTGTAATACTAGCTCACTAGCTGTAACATAATTTATCGGAAGCTTACTTACATTGCCTGTGAAATTTCAATGCATTGATGTCACATGTCACATTTATAGTGCATGCATTCATGCGTAGAGGCATGTAATGTTTAAAAAAAGAAAATCTGGAATAATAAAACATCAAATAATGTTAATTAAAGGACGCCTTTTATTTCGTGTGCATTCACAATATAATTTTTGGCTTACATAACACAGCATTTATATATTCTACGTATATAAAAATCTTACTAATTGTTAAGTACACTTTGTTTACATGAATTTCACTTAAAAAGATTTCTCACTTGGAACATTATTGCTGGCAGAGTCAAAAAACGAAAGGCTTTTTCTTGATATTAACTTCTTGAGCATCGACTATAAACTTCTAAACAACCGAAAACTATGAAAACTACAATATAACAATAAATGTATTTTAATGAGTATATTTTTACTTCGTCTTAACCATTTTACGCACTACTCGCAATAAATATAATTTACTTTGTATTCGTGAAGATGTAATCATCGTAATTACGCAGATACGCAAATTTTCAGCTCTTGTTCTGAATATGTCACCGGTGAAAGCTTCTTTTGCAAATTAAACGGGCTATATAAATGGTCTATATATTTAGTCACATGGACTACTGTATTTCTTTAGTCTTAACTTTATTCAAGGGCTCGTTACGTTACCGGGAACGGTACATTTTATTATGCAACGCTATTAAATTCTGGAAAAAAATTGAAAAAAAAACCGCAAAAAATATTTTTATACAAGGAAATCATTTACCGCAGTGCGGTTGTACCACCTGTAATTAGGAAATTTGTAACAATATCTATAGGTTGGAGTCAAAAAAATAATTATTATTGACGATTTTATAATTTCTACGATATTTTATTTAAGGTTTATTGGTGATGTTCAGTCAGTGTGAGCAAGGCTTTCATCACTGGCTTGGTCCTCCTCCTCAACTCCGTTTGGGATCTTGACGGCGTCTCCATTAGCTCCAGAATGATCAATGTTGGCAAACAAGTAGCCAATGAAAGGGAGCTTGGTAAGCAGCCGTTGTGGCTGAGTGTCTCCAGTGACGAAGGTGTACATCTTGGAAAGAACCAAGTAGGCCACCAGCCCAAAGGAGACGGCGGTCAGTGTGAAGAATCCGACCACCAGAAGAACCCCTCCGAGGAAGACGGAGGCGATACCTAATAGTGTTCCTGCAAACAGAAGATATAGATGTTACCAATCACTTCGCTACGAATTGGTTTGGTGGTAAATTTAAAAAAAATTATCAATGTTGTACCTTCAACGCAAAGGAATCCAATGAATGTCACCAGCAAAGTGATGAGAGCGAAAGAGAGAAAAACGATAACTGGAACGGCGCACGTGACCACTAGCGCCAAGATGGTAGTCGCCATCACAGGATTTTCCGCTGCGTATTTTTTGCATGACTCCCAGAAAGAGCTAACTGCTGGAGGCACACTGAATGATGACATTCTTTGTCCTGTAAACAAAAATATGAAAATAGTGAATACCTTTGAAGATAAGGCAATTGAACATAATAATATCATTTCTGTCAGAAGATATTTGTATTTGTATGGGTTTACCAATGAACATTTGCGCTACACTGCGCATATCAACATTTTCCAGTACTTTTTAAACGTTATATTTATATGTATGACGATTGGGTGATGTGGGGTGGAGGTGACGATGACCAGTGAAATGGTGAGATGTCCAACGACAAGCGTTCAAAAACGCGATAATACAAAATCAAAATACACAAAATGATGATACGTAGTAAAAAACAAGCAGTTGCACACTATTTATTTTCATGCAATAATAAGTACTTATGTCAAGTTGTCATTATTTATCATCATAGTTAGTAGGTACGTCCAAATTTTTTCATGCTGTTGCAGAACTTGCAGTTGAATATGTGCCAAAATGAAGTCAAAAATAGTGAATTGCAGAGAAACAACAGAATGGCAATGTAAAGTTATGCTGTCGCGGTGCAATGCAACTAATACAAGGTGCTTGAGTGATTATACAGCGATTAATTCTTAAATTAATTCAGGTTGAAGGCAATCTGGAATCTATAGGTGCATGGTGCATGTGACTATTGATTGTGACTATAAAATGTAGTTGACTAATGGTTTTTTTCCAGAGAGAAAAACGACCTGCATTATCCTACTTATTGTGGTTTAAAATAACTATCAACTATATTGCATACGAAAAGCACAAGGCAGTTTGCATAATATGAAGCAAGTTTGCTTCAGGCAATTCGGCTTACACAATGCCATCAGCCATCTTTATCATACAGAGCAAAGCCTGTTTATTTCATCTTAGCCGTCTTTATAGTTAGAGTAGTGAACAGTACGTTTGGTGATCATATCCTGTACCAGCAGCCATATCGGCATTGCTTCGAATAAACATCAAGTTAACCCTTTTTTGCCTTTGTTGCACTTTTGCTGTACAGGCTTTTTTATACAGAGCAGAGCACGTTCATTCTGTGTGCAAGCTAGTAGTAATAGTAATGAACCTGTTCCAAAAGACGTCAAAGTCAAAGTCAAGGTCAATCAGATGATCAAAAACCAATCAGCTAAATGTTTCCTTCGTTTAACTAAAATTTTAGTTTTCATGAATTACTAAAAAAACTGAAGGGACATCAGAATTAAAATAGACTTTGCAAGTTTGCAACTAAACTCGATCAATAATACTTAGAAAAACTTACATTTGGCCAATACATATATGTAGGTAGTATTTATTTACTGTATGCACCTAACATACATATTATTCAAGTGATTAAACTGAAAACGAAATCAACAGCAACCTACAAAATGATCTCAGAAGATGTAGTAACCGATTCATTCCTCAAATATTGATTCATGAACAAAGTAAACAAACAAGAATTATCGAAATCATGAATGAATCATGTTGATATGAAAGAATAAACGTGACGAGCCGTTGTGATATTTAAAAAGGTTAAATCTAGGACCAAAGTTCACCAAAGTGCAAAGGAATTATTTTTAAATCGTGCATAAGAAATTATTATTACAAATAGAATTATTCATTAATATAATGAACGTGCAAGAATGTTTTTAATTCAATAGGTGGCAGCACAGATTTCGACGATATTATTATGAAAGTGTTATTTAGCATGAGAAACAATACATATGTGCATACATGATTGATTGCTACAACTAGCACAATATTTGTGGCTTACCAAATTGCTGGAATCTATCCCGAACCTGTTGCTCGATAAGGCCCGTCTCGAGGCCGAACCCCTGTAGGGTGTTATTCACACCGGAGCCTACAACATCGAAAATGCTACGTCTTCCTTTATTCGGATTCGGACACATTTTTGTATCAAAATATTTTGAAAATCAGCAACAAAATGAAACGGCACTCCTTTTCTTTCTTAAATGACAATTTGAGTACACCACGACGAAAGACAAAACTCTAGCACACCTACTACTACCCCGAATTTCACTGCGCTTTTACCAAAATTTGGAACAACACAACAATTATTCTTGCTTTTTAACACTACACCAGCAGAATTGCAACAGAAGGGTAATAAAATAGAAATATACTATTGAATATTTGCCATTACAGTATTTCGCATTTTTCTTTGAGAAAAAGTAGACTGTCGATCTGTAAATTCACTGGTACCACTCAACTAGTTTTTTCACGAACAAAATTTGTAAAATGAGTACGTACGAACAAGCGTACGAATGACTGCGTGTTCCTCTTTTCCTCACATCTCATCTCACAGTGGTATGCATTGTTGAGCTTCTTACCTACATTTTTCTGTCTCTCTCTCTCTCTTCCAAATCCACTAACCAACCACAAAATGTAAAAATCTTGAGAAAAAACTTGCTCTCTTGCTGCTCGATTGTTGCCAGTATGAGCAAGTATTATTTTTTATTATTATGCATACAACAACGCTTTGCTCTCTTCAACATTATGTTTTTAAATCTCATCATCATCATCATCACACTTGTATTTTACCTGTGCAGATGCAGAGAGTAGAGGTTTTCAAACAACAAAAAAAACTGCAGAACAAGCGGTTCTTAAGTAGAAATGGGGATAATGTGGTGTGGATGCATGCATGACTCTTTTGTGTGCATAAGATCATCAGAAAAGAAGTTTTGAAATATTATTACTTATTTTGCTTTTCGAATATTTTTTTGATATTATCATCATCAGTCATCACACTGTGTCGTGCTTGTGGGTAGTTTTTGTGTTGTAGTAAGCATGCAAACGAAATTGTTGGTGTAATCAGAATGATGGCAGTGGTACGGGGGGAAAATCTGTTTATATAGGAGGAGGTATTATGATGTATACACATGAGCTTATTTCACCCTTCACCCTTTTACCCCCAGCTTCATTTACCTGTTTCAAGAAGAAGCGTTTTGAATAAATGTTTGGCCAAAATTTTCTTATTTCACCATTTACCCAACGCCACCATCAACCACAACAAACAAAACAACTTTGGGTTCAATTGAGATTGCCACATAAGCCATCACACAGCATTGCCATTTTATTACACAGACCAAAAAGCTGCTTAGAGATTCAGTGAAGAATTGTTTTTTCTCTTATAATTCTTCCTTCTTGATCGTCAATTCATGTAATAATGGTTGCACTCATAATGGCCATTGGCATCAAAATCTTTGCTTGCACAACAACCAGCGATACAAGAGAGGTGAGCCAGTTTCTTTTAATATTGAATATTATGCTGACGATTGTGTGCGTATTCCTTCTGCGTGCATTATCTTTCAATCTGAGACTACAATGCAGCCATCTTGTATTTATGCAGTATTGCTTGCATTGCTAAGTTAAACAAAGTTCAGTCAAAACCATACGCTGACGGTAAGGAAGCAGTGAATATTATCCCAAATTTAAATTGAATTTAAGATCGCACGTCATAATTGCATACTTTACGAAAACCAAGAAAATGACTGACCAATAAGAACATGAAAACTGAGGAAAAAATGAACATTAGTGTAATATTCATATTATTTTATGATATTATGCACTTAGTTAAAATCACTGAGAAGTAACAAAAAGGGATCAAATACAAAAATAGAGTAGCATAGCAGAGCTCATTGCTCTTAATAATAATATTTCGCACTGCTGCTTTTGTCTGTGTGGTTAAAGAACTATAAAATAGCTAAATGACTTGAATTTCTTTAACAATGGCGTGATTTACATTTAGTGATCGTTTGTCAGTCATCGTATGACTCATAAGTTGCAATTGCAGTCATTTGTACGATTTTCAAATTAACAACAGAATTGCAGCTAATTTTGTTCTATATGTGAAGGGATATCTGCAAGTATGCATCATTGCGAGTCATGCAATGCAAGCAGAATTTAGAAGAACTCCCAAGCACTTTGTTCTTCTAATTTTCTGCACAGGCAGAAATCAGGGGAAAATAAATTGTTGTAAAACAATGGATATTTTTCAACGTGGTAGCACCTCTACTGTCTACTGAAGATGTGATGATTATGATGACAAAGATGTAGGGTCAACGATAGAGTAGGGTAAGGTACAGTACAGCGGTACTTACGATGGGACATGAGTACTTTTACTTGGCTGATATTATATGTACATGATCAACACGTTAATATCTGTGCAGTATCAACAATTAAACTGAAGTCAATTGATCAATGGTAAATATCACAAAATTGAAATGTTATACAAATGATGAATTGAATATAGGCTTTTGAAGAAATTCTTTTTGAGTCTGTACTATGATTTGGCAGTATTGTCAGTCAATTATCAGGAGCGCCCCGACCTCTTCTGGTATTCAGGCACAGATAATCACTAGACGAGTTCTGCTCATTTATCAATATTCGTTAAGAATGATGTAGCCAAAAATACTCACATTCTCACGATAGTAATAACAAGCCAAAAGACTTCACTGGCAAAGTCCATGACAAATTCCTTAGCTGTTGTACACTTTCCTCTAGATAATTACATGTTATGTTTGTTGTGCAATCAGCTAGTGAGAGAGAGTGTGGAGTTTACTTTCACGCACTTATCTTACAATAATCAAAGAAACTTTGAATGAATAGTAGTGTGGTGGTATTTTCCCAGGAGAACTGATACGTTTGTTAGCAATATGTAGTAAAATCTTTCCGCTCTGTGAGTAAAGTTGCTGTATATACCTACGTGAAAATTCTCCAGTAAATTTTAAACATGAATAGTTATATAGCTAGTTACTCGTATCCTATTTAACTCTTTATGAAAGACCATGAGAATAACGACTGCAAGCAAGTATGCAAAGGAATGTGTATTTATGTGGAGTGGAACACATTGTTTCTCCAGAATTGTTTGGAGACGACGGAAGATATTCAAAAATGCATTCCATCATGCATCAGCTGAAGAAGATTCCTGTCAGTATAGCATGACATCAGATAGCTCTAGCTCTTGCTTTACATGGAAAATAGGATAGTCTTTCCATAATATCTTCCAACATTGGTCATGTAGTCATGTAGCAAAGCTGCATATTTTTATGTGAAACAGCACATTTCCTGTCTACATTCTCTGGACATTCATGTATTTACCATCACATGCACTGTCAAGATAGTGCCAGTGTTCATTCCACTGCATTCCAATAACTAACCCTAATATGTATGTGAAAACTCGCAAAATACCGTAAGCTTGGTATTATATACTGCCTGCATACATTATTTATTTTTAGTGCCCACAAATTGTCATTTAAGTTCAAGGATATTTTTATTAGTAGCCTTTCTAGAATGTTGCTGCCACTTTTATTAGGTATTAAGTAATGTAATCTATGATATTGAAATATTCGTTTGCATGTCTGATTTTTTTTTACCGAGAAGCGGCTCCTGGAGGCTGTCCCGATCCATTTTGCACATAAATGTCGAGTACTTGTAGAGCACGAGGGTGAGTAACGAGATATTGATTGCAGCAATAACAATCACCAACAAAAGACACGAGGAAATGTTTGCGAATAAAATTAAAAGCACACACTTCCCGTCTTAATATGATTCTTTTTTCTCCTCCTTTTTCCTTTTTCCCTTTTTGGTAGAATTTTATTGCACAACAACGCAGTACAATAACTTCACAGTCAGCATAATAAGCACAAACAAAAAACTGAACAAAACACAACGAACGAAGAGGAAACCAACGCCAGTAAAAATGCTCAGGAGAAATTATAATTAGCTTAGCTTTTTTGTCAGATTTTATAATGAGTTGAAATGAAGTTGTAGCACCATTGTATTTGCAATTACTTTCCTCGCCTTTTCCTGTTGTATGACTTTGAACAATACTGTCGACTAAGGATGACGATTATGAAACAATTGGACAAATCAAGTAAGCAAAAGAACAAGACAGCAACTTGTGTGGATTTGAATACGAAATAAGAAAAATAATATGTTGGTGGAGTGACAGACAGATGGATGAGCCCAGTTGTGGTGCAGGAATAGCTTGAGCAAGTCAAGGAAAAATACTGCTTTATTATTAAAACAGTGTTTCTTGCAGGAGGAGCACAGCGTAATAAGAAGAAACGGGAAAGGGTTAAGGAACTTAGCAAGCGTTGCGCAATCGTTCTATCAACAATGCAAGAATACGCATCAGTGTTTTGTCCGCTGCTTTTTTACTGGTACATGTTTGTATGCTCGGTACTTTAACAATGATGATGGCACAAGATTGCTGGCATAAGATTTTTTCAGGGATGATGGGTGAATAATCATAATCAAGAAAATAACTTTGTTTGGTATGCAAGCACACTGTACCGGTATTGCTTTTACCATACGCTAGCATTCAGAGTTAGACAATCTCAGCCAGGGAAAAACGGAGATGATCAATGCTGCCATGTATATTGGGGTTTCTAATTTTACAATGCCTAATCATCGTTAAAGAATTTTTGGCTCTAATCTCCGGTCTTGTCAAACATTTTAATCATTCCTTAACACTGTAAATGAAGGATTGAAATGTTTGC
>JAQIXW010004945.1:0-10970 GCA_034700685.1 Willowsia buskii | reverse complement strand
AGAAAGACAACTTTCATCAATTATATCATCTCATGGCATTGTGATTTTCAGCTACATAAAGATATGTTACGTTACCCATTACATTCCAAAATATACTTGCGATTTCCTTGAGCGAAATTTCCAACAAGAAGGGGAATAAAGAGCATATTTTAGCCTTCTAGATAATATTGCAAATTGCAATGTTGTTGGCATTTCCTCTGTTTTTCCATTTTGATAAAATGAATTCTAATGCGAGTTTCATGCAAAACTGGTACATTATCCCTGTGCGATTTACTGCTGGCATGAACAACATGAAATGAGATGAGTCAAAGGGATTCAAAAACGTAGCTGTTATAAATCCGTGTTGACTATTATCGTCTATTTTGTCTGCAAGTAATATTATTAATATGAGTCTGTAAACGTACTCTTGAATAATCACAATAACGTGGATATGCCAAAACACTGTGTGTACTTGAATTGAATACGTTGTTAGTCTCGCCATCACCTATCATAGTACTCGCATACCATGCCAAAGAGATTCATGAAATTCACGGTATCTCAGTGTTACTGCATAGCTATAATGGAATGTATATTTTATGCTCAGTTATTCAGTTGGATTCACAGACGAGAATATCATACAAAAAAGTATAAAGCCCCTTTTTAAGTTTTTGGCATTGACTCTAGCTTTTCTCGTTTTTTGCTCGTATCACTGCAGGAGAATAAAAATGTGCCATATCCCTTAAAAATGTGCTCTTACTGTTGTCGCGTTACTTTAACTGACTTATCTGAAATATGTTTTTATATATACTTTCGTACGATATGAAATCACATAGATGTGTTACTAGCAACATACATGGCGCATTATGTAGTTGTTTTTAGCGTTGTGCTGTCGACGACAGCACCGACATTGGACAAACCTGACTGAGCTCTTTTCCTCACACAATATGAGCGATTAAGAGAAAGAAGTTGTTTTCAAGTTAAGTACGAGACGTAAGTAAAAGTACTCAGCCAATACATGCGTAAAGCTTAAAGTTAAGGCAGTTTTCGCATAGCATGTTATTATTACATTTAAATAGTAGTTGTGTGTAACTGTTGTTTAACGGAGAAAATATATGTTGTGTGTTAGACGTGTACATAGATTATTATTGCTGCATTCCCGGGTGGAGATGCTTGCCGCTCTTAATGTTGAGAAATGGCTGTAAAATGTGTACAGATATAAAAAGTGTGTTATTGTGTGAAAGTATAGAATGTGTGTTATTGTAAATGTGACATAAGGAATGTTTTAAACTGCTTTGCAGATTGCCATGCAATGTTCGTATTATTATGTATATTATTATTTTGCTTTGTGCTTGCTTATAAGAAACGGAACAGCTTGCAAAGAGATGCTGCTGATGTTATTTGTTCTTTCGCAAAAAAACCCAAATTGGCATACTCACAAGAAGAGGAAGAAAAAGTTAGATAATGTATTTTTGTTAAAGAAATCTGCATACTTTTTTTCAGTGAGAGTAATGTCACAATGCATAGTAGCACTGTTGCGTGAGCTTTATAGACCTGCATATATAATATAATAGTTTTTTTTACAGAAGGAAGGATAAAATGCACTCGTTTTCATTGTTCCGTTGTTCGGTAATATTCACAAGCTGTAAATTTTCTCCTCTTCTTTCACTGTTTCTTATCCGAGAAGGATCGCAATTGATAAGACAATATCTCTAAATTTGTATAATGGTTTGATGATGATAAGGTTGATGGATGTATTGTGATGAGGATCAAGATAAGAGAAGTAAATATTTGGGAAACTCACTTGTCTGCCCGCGGTGGGGGCGGAGGGACCAGTTCGTTCTCAATCTTGTTTGTTGATAGGTAAACAAGGGGTCCTTTATCCGGAAAAGTACTATCCGATTCCTGGTTATGACCAGCACCACCAGTCGTCGATGTTACTGATGAGCCACCACAACCAATACCACTACTACTAGCGAAACCACTTCCAACTGATGCAGGAGTACTGATCGGTTCGGAACTTGCTGATGATGAGAATTCTTTACTAGAAGGCTGATCGTCTTGCGACTGCTGCTGTTGATCGTCTTTTTTAGCTGAGTCCTGCTGATGCTCTTGTTGTAAACGGGCTTTCTTTTTGGCCATCACTTTGCCAAAGAACTTGCGGCCCACGTCATTTTCAAAGCGGACTTTTGTCAACTCCTTTATTTTCTCTGTGCACAATATAATCCATTATGGATAATGTGGATGCAATATTAAAACATTATGCACAACATAATATATATCACCATCATACAAAATATTTCCATTCTATTTTATGCATCTCTTGCCCTTTGCTATTTAAAGATTTACTCTTTTTTGCTACAATGTCCTTACGTGTTGTCATAAAATAAGATAGTACTGAATGTTATCAGGAGCATGCTTTGGTTTGTTGAAGTTGGCATGTGCTGGTGCATATCATTGCACACCTACAATAGTAAAATTATAACTTATAGTCTCTTTCCCAGTAACATCCTATCATTACATACTTTGTATTTACTGACAGTCAGATCTCAAAAATGCTCTTTAGCTACTGAAATAACAAGGAATTATCTTTCGTTCAAGCGTGTATTGTGTGCATTGCTAAAACAATGGGCTTGACACATTTTTTAACTTTCTGGTTACCTACTTCATTTCATGTTCGTTTGCTCCATTTCCTAGAGGAAAAAAGCTGGCTGTACATTGACAGAAGTTATTGGAACAACTACATAATATGATGATGAAAACACCGTTCAATTACACATGAACATCATTAAATAGCAATTTAGCAGCATACTGTTTTGTCTGCCAATAGTCTCTGAAAACAAGTTACTCACACATGTGTACCCACGTTCAAAGGTTCAGGTACACTGTACACATATTGCTCTTTAATGCACGTACGGTGTTACATTTTGTTCCTCTAGAGTAATTGCCTGGTGCTTGAGCCCCATTTATCCAAACTAAATATCATAAAGTAGAAGGTACGATGCGGACAGATGCTATTGCTATACGGAATATGCATGTATGCTTAAGATTATTCATGAATGTTGAATCTATATACTGATGATGACTTATGGGGGAAAGTGTCCTTTTAAATCCCATATTATTACAGAGCAGAGGTTATAAATTTGGCAACACTTTCCTTTTTATCTTGTTACTGTTTGCAATACATCATACATACATCATCAGTCCAATTTACGCCGTTAGGATTTCATACCCCATTTTATGGTTCTGTATCAAACATCCAAGAGCATTAGTAAGGATACAAACCCAATCGGTTATACAGGTCCTCGTAAACCATCAATAAACTTTTTTTGTGTACTATCATTTTACATATAATTTTGTTTGGACTTTCCTTTGTAATTTTGTCCTTGATAAAAAGAGTGGGTAACGGAAAATTTCCATTTTCTATCTTTCGTCTACGACCCTCTAATCTAAGTACCTATATTCCATGCAATAAGCATATGTTTCATCGCATTACAAGGCACAGCACTATGTGCACCTGTATATCACAAAAAGAAAAACAAATTACAGAGCTCAGCTTTGCAGCCTTGTCAAAAAATCCAGATTTCATTCTTGCTTTGGATTGTTTTGGTATCTGAAATATTATAGGAAACTCCCGTAAAGAGGCACAACAATTTGGAATTCAATGACAAAAACTTTCACCCACGACTATTGTAGATAAGCTTTGAATGCTCAATGGAAACAAATACAGCCAGACAAGGCATGAATACCACGGTTTTCTTATTTTAAAGTATCTCAAATATAATAATAAGATTCTTCCTCACAAGGTTTTTACTCGAGGAACAGTCCTGGAGGATTATAAAAATAAATGTGCTTTTTGTTTGTTTCAGATACATATGCCATATATGCAATAACAGCACGTTGTATACGTGCTCCTATGAATATCGGCGCCAAATTTCATGCATGGTAATGGTAGCTGATCATGCAGGAAAGCATTTTATAGGCAATGGTGCCTGGTTGTTTCATAGAAATATACATAAAGCTTGACTCACCTCTTTCCTTTGCCTTTGCCTCTTCTTTCTCCTTCTCCAACCGGAGGATTTCAAGGTATATCCTCGCTGTTTTAAAGAGAGCCGGAAAGGAACAAAGGATTCACGTCATCATCAAACATTGATAACTTTAATACATATATACCTATAGGTATGCATGCTTTTTTATTATTACTGCTGCCATTCGCCACATGAAAATGTATACGTATCATTTACCAAAATGTGCATCAATTCCACAAAGTGTTGCATGCTAAACTAAACATTATAGAATTATTAAGAAGTAAATGTTAATGAAGCATAGTAAACGTAACTGTGAGCATACAGAATTTTATAGTTCGGGGGAGTGAGCAAAACTACAACAAACTTTTTAAAAGTTCAGAGCACGCTAATGACCAAATGATAATAAAGCCAACTGAAAAAAGTACGCTAACAAATAAGAGTCAAAAGTAATTTTAAAATGTTAAAACCATTGAGCCTTTCAGTTTTAGTTGGCACCATTCTGCACTTTTTCGGCGGAAGCTTAAAAAATTGAAAGAAAAAAATGGATGCAGCTGGAGGCATATGGGGTAGGTGGAGCATTCCATAGTTAGTATACACACTAGAAAGGAACAAACACAACTGCTCAACATACATGAGTGCACTTACAATCAAATACGCTACTATTATACCAATAATAATAATAACAAGAAAAATGGCGAGAAAATAGATCGATCAAGAATAATAGAAAAAACTGTTTTTCCTCACACTTGAAAAAACTTGTTGAGAGAGAAGGCCGGATACAACAGAGACAAGGCAGTTGTTTTGGTAGAAGAAGCGCACACACACCACAGAACACCAATATATATTATGTAGTCGATGTAGTAATGGCTGCGATTATTTCAAATACAATAAAAACGGTTAGGCAAACATCATACATATATATTTTTATCGACAGTGTTGGATTTAATACCTGCCTTTTCTTCGAAGGCTACCTTTCTCTAAGTAAAAGCTTATTTCTTGTACTTTACTTTGACAAAATATTTAGGTTTTTGCTTTTATTCAAACATTCCAATATATAATATGTATTTAGGTAGGTAGGTGGTGAACATCAAAAATTCTTTTATCCAAATTACGTGAAAGGTTCTACTTTTCTCTTTAACATTTTCTATTTTCTGTCAAAGACAACTCTTCCTAGCTTTTGGGCATTTTTATTTGAGGGCAGAAAGTGGCATTCATCCATTAGTATTTACAACAGTGAGGGTAAATATACGAACGCACGCCACCAGCGAATATATAAAAAACACACACCTGGTAAAAAATATTTTTGGATAGTGAATCAACATGTATAATCAAGAGGATTCATACTCTTAGTTGTAGATGAAAGTCATTGTAATGGGAAAAGCATACAAATTAATGGTAAAATTTATATTAATAAATTTCAAAGATACATTAAAATAAATACATGTTATAATTTCGGAAAACCAGCGGAATATCAAAATTTAAAACTTTTGTTCACTACCACAGAAGTGTTTGGTTAATTCCTAATATTTGATAATGTCACTACATATTATATTTTATAAGAGAAATGCTTGCAAGATAAGACCTCACCAGACTCAGTTCTGGATAACTTGACCCCACTCATGATACTGGAAGGCTGCTAGTGGCCAAAGTTCTCTTTTGTCTCGCCTGTAAAAACACAAGTAGCCCTTGAATTAGAGATGAAGGGAAAGATACAATATCGGTACCGGTAGCTTTTTTCTTTCACAATGCCTGCGGTAATACATACTCGACTACATGAATTCTTCAGAGATAACGATGTGAACTGCGGGCAAGTAATACTTTTATGTACTCAAATAGGCTTTGCCTTCATGCTTCTTTACTCTCTAATACTAGCAATATATTTAAACCAATCCGTAATTTGCAAAAAATAAATAATTTTGAGAAAAAGAATGTACATGAAATACGCTCTTCAGTCACATTCTATTAACGTAAAGTCCGTGTAGCCTGCACTATCTATTCATTTCCATTTCTATACAGTTTTTATTTTGGTAGTCAGGCTGAATCGGAGTGTAGGATGTCATTGTTTTTCTTTTTCGTTCGGTTTTTTGTTTTTGTTGTTATTGTTGCTTCTTTTGGGATCGCTGAGCAATGCACAAATTTCACACAAAATGCCTTTTATTTCCCTCGTTATCAACAGACGGTGCGCTCTTCGCTAAACCTTAATACATTTTCGTTCGCTTGTAATTCTCAAAGCTATGAGCATCGAGTGAGCACGTAGCTTTAGAATAACGGGAAGCTTCTGAAATATATGGGCTTTTAATTCTTTACCAGCATATTTCACGGGAAACTCGATTTGTTAAACATCAACTACGTTACTTCATACACGAATATAAAAACGTTTACGTGATATAGGTACCTTTTTCAAGGAAACTTGAGAGAATAAAACTGGGCTACTATAACGTTACCAACCTATTGTCTTATTCACTATATACATTCATGAGCCTTATATTATTTTTATTTTGATGTACATAATTCTTTGTGAGCGAGAAATCCAAGAAAACCCAGGGTACTGGCACAATACTTTTAGAGGTAAGTGGATAAAAAAGAATAAAAATTAGAAGACAGAAATTCTGAACTTGCAAACTCACTTTTTCCTTTTTTTTTTCGTTCCTTTCTAATACACCCTCTACTATACTGACTCAAAAGAGTAGACTAAACAGATGTATGTCCTTAATTCACTTTTTCTTCCAAGTAGTCACACGAATATCCAGGACGTGGTCATTTCGGTCGTTTATTTTTGCTTTGCTTAGTGTTCAATCAAGTATAGGGGTGATGCATGCAAAAACTATCAACTATTACGAACACCAAAAAATGGGCACATTGGTATACTTAATGTAATGCAGAGAAGGTCCTCACTTTCACTCAGGACCATGATTAAGACAACGAGTCAAGGCTATAGATAGATCTTGACAAGTAGAAATTAAACAGTGAACATTCTTTCTACCATTTTGGTGGTATTTCTTTTGTTTAAGACAGGTAAACAAGGCCGTTAAATTTACGTGAGCAAATTCATTTTCTACAGCTTTAGTTTGAAAATACGATGGAGTTTTCTGAAGAGAGATCGAAGACGGTGTCAAATCTTGTGCTGTGTTTTCTCTTCTAGCTGATGATAATGATTGCTGACTGGCTGAGTAAGACGGTCCCTTAAACCGTTTGATGTTGATCTGCTCGCGTTAGTGCAAAAACTTCTCCCTCTTGTGCAAGCAAAATTCTTCAGCTACTCTACTGCGAATTCCACCGTTGCGTTGTTGTTAGTCTAGCAAGCCACCAGTCTGCCGCTTTGGAAGAGAGAAAGAGTGAACTGTCTGATAGCCAATAAGAAAGATGACGAGGGAGAAGAAAAGACATGAAGAGCTGTGAAGTAAGCTACTGGAGAGGACCAATGCGACTTTCACTTGCGATCACTTTATTTATACAAATAATGCAGATATACACTTTGATAATATATTATGCAGAAAACTTGCTTCACAGCTCACCAGACATTTCACATTGGAACAAAAGTTTGCTTTCTTTCTTGAGTGAGCGCTGTTCTGTATATTATTGAGTAGTGCAGCAGTATGAATGCATCATCGACTATGCACAGAAACCAGTACTACACTATTCCAACTGTCTTGTCTGCTTTCTCCTGGGTGCATATGGGTCTCGTGTTCACAGACATTATATTATGTATCTGCTACTGATTCTTCTTTTATTTATTTTCCTTTTCTACTTCTGCGGCTGGTGGAAGACGCAAACGTGTTCTGTGTATCATGTGCATGTGGTGGTGGTTTTGTCTGCTGAATCTCGCTCTAACTTTCCCTCGTGCTTAGATACACTCATCCTCCTTTGTTGTTGTTTACAGCAAACACTAGTCAAACAATACAAGGACCATGAATACGATGATGCAGAAACAGTCATTATACTGAAGAAACAAGACGGACGTATGCTGTAATATGAAATAAGCCTTTCTTGCCAGCAGCAAAAGAGAGAGACGTTCCGACGTTCGTTTTCCTATTGTGTTCCAGTTTCATGGGCGACTTTTTGCACTGCTACTACATTCCTTGCTTTTTCATTGTGAATACAATGGAATTTTTTTATGAAGCCAGAGATTTTCCCTCGTTTCTCAGCATACCAGCAGTTCCATCGGCAGTACTAACTGAGCACCACTAAAGTATCAGTAACTGCACAGAAAGAGGAAAAAAATCTCCCGTTGCTTTGCTTACATTTTCTCTTTGCTCTCTTTCTCCGAATATATATAGCTATTCTCCGGCAGTAGGCCTCCTTTTCCACGATTTTACCGCAACTAAAACGAAATAAGTAGCAGGGCGTTTGGCATATCTTCTATTCACTGGCACAGTTTATACAAGCCAGCCAAATGTAACTCGTGTACATACACATATACACAAGAACTAAATTTTCTTTCTTTTTTACTTTTACCATTTTACTATCATGCATGATAAAGAACGGGAAAGAATGTGCTTGGTCGAGACATACATAAAATATGTCTATATATCAAGCCCATAATAAAGGAATATGTACGTATATATATCAATAAGGGTGTATGGGAATATATGTTTAAAGATACACATGTACATATACCTATAAGCTATTATCTCCCTTTGCAAGTTAGTAAGAGCTGTACACAATATACAAGGTTCATGGCAAAACTACCGCATTGGAACAAAATTTTGGGAGTCCTCTGCTGCTTCTCACTATTACAACAACAGTGGCCTGCACAACTAACTCAGCTCCTCCACTGCGGCTGCCACACTTTTCTCGCTACTATTGCAAAAAGAAGTAGGCACAGACAAACTCAAAAAGAAAGCACCAGCACCAGGCGGAACGTTACTGAGCAAAAACGGACTCTAAATCACTCCTATTTTTCTCTTTCACTCATTCATTCACTCGTGCTATATACTCTTGCATGCATGCACACTCCGTTAACTCCAAGTGCTGCTAGTGGTTGAAATGAAAACGGCGACTTGACTGCTTTCACTACACTTCTCCTTCTTATAATGATAATATTATGCTTTGCCATTAGTTTTCCTCTGTGCCTCATGTTTCCATTGTAATCTACATTATCTATTATATGTCCATATCTTCCTGTATATGCATATGTTTGTACATGAAAGTGGCGTGCTCTAAAAGAAAGTTGGATGTGCATTGCGTGGCTGGCGCTTATTTAGAACGTTTATGTACAAAAGTCTATGTAAAGTATGTAGTGGTACGGCGGCTTTAGTTGGTCCTTTCGTTCCTTGCGTGTACGAACATTAATGTTGTCCTTAAACCTTTTGGACTGGTCATATTGAAATACTTTCTTTGTTCATACTACGATATACGCGAGGTTCAAATAATAATCAGAGTAAAAGCACCCATTTGTGTGCTCAAAGTTTTTTTCTGATTTCGACTTTGTACTGCACGAATTTGTCGACAACATTACCACAGTGTCCCTAATAAAATACAAACAGCTTTTACATTGTTTATTTCCATCTCAATTCCACTGCAGTTGTATTAGTTGAGATTTAAGACCATAAATACATTTTTGTTCCACACATGCCAATATTTCTCACGTATTTCTTTTTACCAAACAACAACAAAGGAAAGTTATGAGAAATGAGAATATAGGTATCTAAACTTCATACACACAACATGCAACACATTCTGAAAGTAAGTATAACCAGTAAATTTAAAAAATCGAAAATCTTCTCGACCTCAACGCTAGATTACGTAAGTACGAAAGAAGATAAGCGGTGAAAACACCTTACTCGTACTACATTTTCCTACTAACGATATAACATATTATGTTATTATGTTACAAACTTATTTTGTCCAGCCGAACTGATAATATAGAGTTTTTGTTGTAAAAACCATACTACAAAGTTATATTATATGTCAGATTTTGTGTGATGTTTTAATGTGACCCTCTGGTATAATTGGTTATTCTAAATTCATCCAGTCAAATCTTCTAAGCATATTTCCTCACCGTTTCATGTTTAATATTATGAACTTTTTATTGAAGCAATATAGTTATGGGTCATACGTTTGGATAAGTGGATAGTGGATGACCCAGTCAACACGACAGGATTACCATCAGCCATTAAAACGTGAACAGTGGAGCTAACCTTATGTTTGTCTTTGTAGGGTTCAGAGAATTCTCACATGCTGCACGTATTCTGACAACTATTGTAGTTAGGAGTATGTCTGCCGATAACCTTCCCCGTTGCATTATATGCAGCTCAAAGAAGATATAACTTAGAATGAACACCAATTTCAACTAAACTTTTCAACGCAGTTAAAAATTTGGTGCTTATATAATTTTTCCCCTCACTTTCGTACTACCTTCTTGCAAATACAAATGATTGTACAATGAGCAAAATAAGAAACTCACTTGCGTGTCTTTTTGCGAAATTTCTCGATTGTTTTCATGAAACTAAAATGTGATCTGTATACGACCAATTTTGGTTTACGTGTTGGGTGTTACCAGTCCATCCTTTTAGTGACAATAACATTGTGACTTTTGAAGCTTTGATGATGCTTAAAAGATGAGGTCGCTCGACCAAGGAGTTTGCTTGAAGTAGTCGGAAATACTGTACTGGTATTTTAAGATTATCTTTTGAGATACTTTTCCCTTATGTCCTCTTGTTTGTTGTTCAAGGTAATGCTTCTCCATTCCTTCAAAAGCAGTAAAACTCTTACTAATTATATACTTTACGACAAGATTCCATTTTTGGTCATTACAAGTTGGCTTTTCCGGCCTCTTGATCTTTATAACTATTAGGTATAACGAATTTTTTCACCAAAACATTATATATAATTGTATTCTCTTGTGGCTCCATTCCTTGATATTGCGTAGTGGTTACATGAAAGAGTCGTTACATGAAAGAGTCGTTGTGGCATGTACACACTAAACCCTTGATAATACTACCTGTTTCTAAAAATACGACACCA
>JAQIXW010004944.1:0-10970 GCA_034700685.1 Willowsia buskii | reverse complement strand
TTTGTTAAATTTCCAAAATTCTTCAGCCTACAACTACATGAATATGAACATCATCTTCTTGATTTTGATTTATGGACTTTTCAAAAATGTCAGCTTGTAGTCAAATACGTTTTAAGCATTGAATGCATCACAATGTATAATTTATTTATTCATTATAATTTTCATTCGTCATATAAGGATGTAAGCTTACACCAATTTGTTTACTGACAATGAAAGTTGGACATAAACAACATACATTTTTCTTACATCGTTTACACAATAACAACATAATAACAATCTTACAATTTTTGTTAAAAATCACAGAAAATGGCGCAAGTTTTCATTTTTATTTTCAAATGTTGAATTTGTGCATAGAAATAGAAAGTAAAACAGAAAGCGTATAACAAAACAGAGCACAATAAAAACGTTGACAAAAATGGCTTCTTTTCGATTAAAACCTGGTATGTATCATTTAATAAAATATTACTTACATTAATACAAACGTTAACATTAGTTTTACTAGAATATTATGTAAACAATTACTTTAACTCTACTCCTATATACAGTATCTTACTGAGTAGTATACACAAAATGTTTGATTACTCCTATATCCTATAGCCTAAAAACTTTATAATTTACACAAATAGGTACACATTAAGTTAGTGTTTTCATACTATATTTATTATGGTACATAATTTTCTACTATTTAGTAATGTTATGCAAGTAAAATATATTGTTATTGTGAATACATAATATTAATGTGTACTATGCGTACACAATGGTTTTGTCTATACACTCGCATTTTCAGTAACACACTTCATGTACCCTATTTTAAAATATGTCAAAGGACAAAAAAACGTACATCTAAAATTCATCCGTTGTGGTGAAAGCAAGTCGCACATCAATAGTCATAGTCATGAGATAAAAGCACATTAAAGGGTAGCATAATAAATTTATGACTACTTTGGTTAACACTGTGTGTATGCAACCTATTTAAATTATCTTCTAATTACATTATATGTAGTATATTATTTGGAATCAAGCTGTATACTGCTTTATGTTATGGTTAATGATGAGAACATTGAAGTAGCCACGTAAATGCTATATTGGTAGTACCATATTATTTTACTGAACTATTCGATAAATGACTTCTTAACTAGCGTATACTGTTTTACTTATGACCATTGTATAAATTATGATAAAGACTTTTTATAATATATACCTGCTTGTTGATACTTGATTTTATATGAAATTTACATTCAATAACGATAGTTTCAAAATTTTATATAAAGTAGCAAGCACAGTTTTATTATAATAAAAGATGCCATAGTTGGAATTCTAAGTTGCTTACATTCTTTCTTTCCAAATCACCGGAGACAGTAATACAATAAAGCAAGCAATAGTAGCACATTAACCAATAAATGTCACAAGTCAAAAGTCAATGACACATTTTGTACATGGAAATGAGAAAAATGTTTACTTCAACCAGCATTATACACAGGAATTGTAAAATGGTGGTGATTGATCGTGTTATTCTAGAAACTATTTGAAAGGAAACAAAAAAAACGAATTGAAAGAAAATATTTGTAGCCTGATTGACTTGTCTTATCGTTTTACATATCTGTAGAATTTATGTTGAATTGGTTATTACTTTTTAGAATGCATTCCATACTAAATTCAGTAAGACTCAGCTTATTGGATCTATTCTTTGAAGAAAAGAAAACTATAAAAACTGACAAGTTGCTTTTCTGAGAACGATTTTTGCATCTCCCTTCAACCTGCTACTCTCCATAAGTATTTGTATAAGTTGAGTAAATCTGCCATAAGGGATTCTACTTGGATACGTACAGCTCTGTCAATCCTTTTCGTAGGCATCCTATGACCCAATACGTTTACAGTTAAATACCCAATGAAGTCGCATAACACATCTATATATATGTACGTGGAGAATCTTGTCTGATGAAAGCTGGCATTCCCTTCTAAGCACAATGAAAGGTTTAGTAGTTTGAACGCATACAAGCAGGAAATGCTGTAGGTTTTCCCATGAGAGATAAAAATATATTCATAAACATTACTATCGCCAATCTACTTACAACAATAATGCACACACTTGACAGTAAAGTATTCAAGACATAACATGAATGCAAGAAAATTGACTTGATTTTTAAAAATGAAAAGATATGTCAACTGCAAAACTCAGAGATATACATAAGTAAGTGCATTTGGCATCTGCCTGCTTCACTAGTGTAGTGAGGTATTTTCATCTTTCCAGGCGTAAAACTGTTTTCCATTTATGAATCTACCTTGTCTACCTATCTTGGTATTTTGCTAATGTATATTTCTGAGGTGAAATTCGTGCAAAAAAGATTTTCACTCATATGTCACTTCCAATCCAACAGTACATGATTCACTCCGTTTTCAAATATGACTTAAGTCAAGACATCTTAAATTAAGATACAGTTGACGGATTTATTCTAGGAAATTTTGAGCTGATTCTCTAGCATGCATACAAAGCTTTAAGAGTATTAAAGAGTCAATCTTATGGGCACTAATGTTAATGATTATATGGATTAAAAGTGGGACCCTGTAATAAAATCTGGATTGTTTGTAGCGCCTAAATAGTAATCTTAACCCTAGTATGGAATCAAATGGTTGAGTTTGCTTGATTATATCTGACTATATAATGACATTTGACATTGTTGCATCACACCAGTTAGATATAGTTACATGAAAATTTAATCCGCCTAAATTCACGATTTGTTTTTATATGGTAAACCAATGTTTTTAAACTCTCATGCTCATATTTGCAGTATATACATTTCTTTTTAGCATTGAATATATAGTTTTATGTAGTGAATGCGTCATCAACTTTTGGCTTTAACTTTGTTGTCCCATGGACAAAATACTTGGGCTTCTTAAAGTATTACGTAGCTTATTATTTCTTTGGGCTCCATCAGGACTGGTATTTTAATACATATATTGTTATAAACTTAATTATAGAAAACTGCATCATATTATGATATATAAATTATGCAGTAGCGTGTAATGCCGTAACTTTTGTACATATATTATGACAGTTCTTCTATCTCAAGTAAACCAAAATTCTGGCATTTCTCCTAAATTAACTAACTCTTTGGAATACCGATATGTTTTCTCATTTTCTCTACACATAAAGCCTATACTCGTTTTGTCATGAGAAAGTAACATTAATTTCCAAAAAGTAGTACATACCATTTTAGTATATTAATATACAACAAACGACATCCACGTATACATGCACATGCGTTTTATTTGTAATCACTTTTTGGTCAGCAAGTTTTCTCTTTCATGAAATCCAAATAATCTAGAGTCAAATTTAGTACAACTTTCACAAGAGACATACTTCCTGTATAAACCAACTGTGTGAAATCTGGCCTCCGATGAACACGAGCAAACTCAAATATGCATATTTCATTATTATTTCACCTCATAAGCTAACAAGCTGAGTCAAAGTGAAATATTTAATGTAAATACTCTGTTATCCACCAGACAATATAATATGCGTTGTCAGATTGGCAGAGAGAAGAGAAAGAGAGGAAAGAAATACTACATAAAGATTACAACATTATTATTATTATTATTATACTATTGATTTTGTTTGGTATGTTGAAATTTTGTTTTGTGGCATTTTACGTACGTACATAATAAGTAGATTTTAAGCTTATTCAGTAATGTTTATATATGTATTAGTTATAATATATATTTCTGAAAATACATGTTACTGTGCCACACACATCTATATTTGATTTATGTATGTATGAAACCTTATGGACTACTAATAACTTGCCGGCATGATAATAAAAATTCTTTCATTTGGTTTTTCTCCGTCCAATTGACCCTGAATCTGACCGCTTTACAAGCTTCAAGCAGTTCTCCGAGTTATTTTCCTCTCGTTATTATTTCTCCTATTATCTGTATCATTCCTTTTATTGAGGAGACTAATCAGACATAATAATGATTGGGTTACATAAGTATGGAGCTCTCCTGGATATAAGCTAAGAACACTACCTACCACCACACAGACAGCTATAATTCTTATATAACAGGACTTAACAGAGTGTGATTACTTTAGTACATCGTATATTTTTATTAATGTGCTTTATAGAGCTGGAATTGGAATACATGCACATGTCTATTCTCCAACGGTCATTGCAGGTAGGTATCGCAATTTTTTCTTGTGAAAGATTTATTTATGGATAGCAGAAAAGTATCAACACCCATTCATCCCATTGCGAGTGTGTGTCTTCCATTATTTTACCCTACGCCGCATCACTACTGCTACATAGATCAATTGAATAGTACTCTTGAAAGGATTCCAACTGACTAAATATTACCACGAAACCCGATGAGGATCTCATGCACTCGCTTTAAGAGTAGTTTTACTAGTATCATGGCAGGAGCGGCGAAGGGTCATTTTTTTGGCGGAGATGGAATGGCTAGATGGAAGGAAATAAAGACGAAGAAAGTGGCTTGTCTATTGAATACGTGTGCCTACTTTTGTTTCCCGTTTTTCTGGATGTACGGTTGCAGACGTGGTCTGGCTATTAACGAACGTATGTAATATGTAACAGTCTTTTCATTAGAGTAGAGAAGTAAAGCCACCTAGACTAAATGATTTCTTATGGGTGGATGCACGCAAAAAGTATTTTTTCATTGGATCTTTTCATCTGACCTTTCCTATCACTGATACTATATCATCCTTTGAGAGTGCCTTTATACATGACAAATCGGCTACTGTTAACATGTTCCTTTCCACAAATAAACAGACGTTTTTTTTCACTTTCTCTATTAACATCAGAAAATGATAAACTCAGCGATTGCATTATTCTGTTTACTTATTGTATGCTAACATAATTCTTTACGAGATATTACCTATATATTATTCTTTATAGAGTGTATATTGTGTTACTTTTTATTACGTCTGTTTTGCCATGAATTCAAATAAATTAGGTAAATTTATATAGTACAACAATATACCACATGGGGATGTACATATTACAGTGCATGCATGGCAAAACGTCATAATAACATTAGTGTAGAGTCTAGTTTATTTTCCCTTTCTTCTACTGTACTGGAGTTTCAGCGCGTTCCGGAGCCTCAGTATCTGAGGAGACTTGACTGGAGCAGTAAAACTTTTTGTGAGCATTGAATGAGGAAACATAGTTAAAGGAAATGTCACATTTTTTGCAATAATTTCCACTACCACCACCGCCAGTCGTTCCCGTTGATGATGACCCAGTTGGAGGGGAACTTTGCTGTTGTTGTTTTTCTGTTGGCTTTATATCCGAACTACTAGTATTACCACCACCACTGCCAATGTCATCTTCTGCCGAGGAGTGACTAGAACACTTTCTGTCCATATCAGCGCTTTCACTTGTTATTCTTTCCTCTTTGGAAGGAATCCCAGTCGTGCCATTTTGGACAGCCGTTGCTGCTCGTCTCGATCTTGTAACCGTGGAATAACTTTCTGAGGAAGAGGCTGATGCTGCTGTTGCTGCAACAGCTGGAGATAAAGATTTTCCAGGAGGAGCAGGACTAGTTATGGAAAAGCCCTGTGCCATCGCATACTCCAGTGTGCTTTTAGGAGTCGAGTTTCTAGAAGAGTCGCCACTTGCTCCATTTACATCTTCCATCATCATTTCTGCTGCTGCTACGGCTGCTGCTCCTCTATTCATTAACATAGACATTGCGGCTAATCCTTCATGATCTCCAACACTGCCATGCATCAACATGATGGCAGCAGCTTCAGCCTCCGCCGCGGATGTCATGTCCAAAGGAATCTGAACTTTGTGAACTAATTTCATGTGCTTGAGAATGTTCCCTTTGAATGGAGAGGAGAAGTTACAGAGGTTGCAGTAGTGCAGTTGGTTATTATTCTCTGCACTGTTGTTAGAGTCGTTTTCCGTCATCATAGTCATCATCATCATATCGGATGGAGAGTGGAAAACTTTGATATCTGATCCGTCCTCTGTGAAAGGAGCGTTAGGGGAGGGGGAGTCCAAGTCTGCCGTAATGCTTCCTCCAGAAATGCCTTTACTCAACTGATTGGCATTTCTACATGTTTCTGGAGAATAGCGAGAATGTTTGTTGTTGTTGCTGCTGCTTGTTTTGCTATTACTTCCCAAAGTCATATCAGTAGATGCTCCACTCGTTGACCGATTTACAACTCCACTGGTACTAGTTGGAGACGTCATGGCCCGATGAATTTGATCAGAATGAAGAGGAGGTGATGTGACAGTCATATTAGAGCTGGTGCTGCTGCTGCCGCCGCCACTGTTACTATTATTATTACTGCTGTTGTTGTTATTTGCGGAAGTCGTTGGTTCCACGTCGTTCGCAGTGATACAGGTCATATAATCTCCTTCTAAAAGATCGAAAACTCTTTTGTCGAAGTGAGTGCGGATATGTGTTCTCATGCCTCTTAATGTGTTCCCTCGATAGCCACACAGAAGACATTTGAAAGCTCGAATTCCCGTGTGTGTTTCCAAGTGCTTTTGTGCAGCACTGACTGTCGGACTGTACACATCACAACAAGGGCATTTCCATCCCACTCCACCGCCAACCTCAGCACCACCACCTCGTCCTCCATTACCTCCAAAAGAAGGACTCACTGTGCCCAAGCATACTCGTATATGTGTGCTCATTTGTTCCTCTGGGATAGGCAATTTACATTTGCCACACCGCAGAAATCCATTTCGGCAACCAGGGCTTTTATTTCCTCGTGCCATACTTATTCCGCCTGTTATCATGTCCTTTTCAAGGGAAGAGGAGGATGCGTTCGAAGTAGGTAGTCCCATTATCATCCCATCCCCGTTATTATTTCCACTTTTACTCTCTCCATTCCCACCACAATACTCATTGTCCCCATTATTATCATAGGTGTTGCCGGCTTTTCTCTTATTACAATAGTAGACTTGATGAGTTTGAAGATTGTCTATTGTGCTAAACTTCACCCCGCAAATGGAACAGGGAAACTGGCAATTACTGCTGCCACCTTTCCCATGATCTTTCCCACTGTGATGGCTCGTTATAACACCAAAGCCCTTAGGACTGGGTACAGGTGAGTTTGCTGGACTCATGATTGCGTTTTGTGGGGATTTAGTCTTTGGTTTGCTTGATAGTAAGGATTGTGCTGTTGCTGTAGATGAAGCATCAGGAGATTTTCTCATGCTGTGAATAGAACCTTTACGATGTACAGGAGGAGGTGAGCTGATGCACTCATCTTCTTCGAGCTCACTTTTGGAGGGAGAGGAGCATGATGACATGCGGCATGCATCTTTTCCATTGCCACGATGATGGTTTCCATTATCCCTCATACTACTTCCACCTTTCCCCTGATGTGACTTGCTGCTTCCTACAGAGGATGTGGTTTTAGATGAGGGAAAGCTACTGTTCGTGTTGCTGCCACCTGTATTATTAGTTCTGGCAGCGCAATAGTGCTCCTTGTGGACCAAGTAGTTCTCATATTTGTAAAAGACAATGTCACATTCAACGCATTTAGACACGCCACGTTTTACTGGGCCTTGTGGTGGTTGCGGTACTGTGGATGTTTGTTGCTGCTGTTGCTGCTGTTGCTGCTGAAGTGTCTGTTGGAGTGTTGACAAGTAAGTTGGATCGAGGAGTCTCATGGCTATTTCTGGACTCAGAGCTTGCATGAAAGCTGGGTTTAGGTTGAAATTGAAACCGACAGGGGACCCACCAGATGCTGCTCGATGAGCGTTCATTAAAAGTTGGGGATTGAGTTTTGCCAAACTTTCGTTCAACTCTGGAGGATTCGTCATTAACAATTCAGCGAGACTCTGGTTATTTGTAGCGCTGGTGAGTATGGCTCCTCCGGGAAGTTGTGTTGCAACGGGGCTTATTTTACCGCCATTCGCACCAGTAACTGAGGATGATGATGAGCCTCCTCCACGTGAAGTGCGAGTCATTTCAATTACTGAGCTGTAGTCAACGGATCCCTTGTTTGCTTTCCCACCTCTGTTTCCACCACTGTTTGCGCTTCCATTTCCACTTTCCAGTACTGCTGCGGCGGCAGCTGCTGCTCCTGCATTTAACATCATCATAACCATTTTGTTATTCAGCCCCGTGGCATCATGCTGCTGATCCTTGGCTCCAGGAGACATAATATGACTCATCATTCCATTCAATTTTGGCTCACATAATGCAGGCGGGGTAGAACATGAGCTGCTAACGGAGGCTGATGACGGTCTCGGCGTCCGTTTCCCCCCACTTCCGCTACAAATAGACATTTTTTCTAAAGGGCTGATAGACTCACGATGATGATGCGAATCATGAATATTTTGATGGTGGGCAACAGAGGAAGATGTTGAAGCTACTGCATGATGAACAGAGGATGTTGCCGGTGTTGCTGATCTACTCCTGCTATTCTCTTCCAAGGCACCAGAAACTGAATCTCGGGAAATATTTCTGCTGCCACGCGTTGCTGCACTGTGGGGACCACATGTTTCACCGCGATTTTCCTTCTCCTCATCACCTCCACTTGTTTGCTCCTTTTTTGGCTGTATTCCTCGGAATGTGAGATCGATAGCAGGCATACTGCTTTCATCACAGACCTCGCTGTTGCCACTACCGTGACCTCGAGCGTGATGCTCATGATGATGATGATGATGATGATGGTGATGTTGTGCGGATGCATCATCTGAACTTCTGCTGCTTCTACCACTACTTCTGGAATGACTTTTTGCAAGCTTACTTGGGCTCATCATTTCCTCATCATCTCGCGCTGATGATTCCTTTGAACTGCTATTCATAATTTTCATCATCTCTTTAGGATCAGAAAATGCCAGATTATTTGGAGACATTATTCCACCACTGTTTCCCATGTTGCTTGGTCCAGGTGTTGCAGATGTTGCAAAAGGGGAATGCATCATCAAATGACTTCCCATCATCATTGACTGCGGTGATGGGGAAGGTACTGGGATCGGGATTCCTCCTGTAGAACCCGGCATGCTTTGTATGGTTCCGTTTGGCATCACGACAATAGCATTCTGGGAAGGAAGTACGTTCCCGGGGAGAAAGCTTGCTCCTTGGATAAAGCAATATGGCACGACGATGATTGGATTTGTTGGGAGAACAACAAAGGGTTGGGGATTCATTGGACCTGGGGTTGAGCCTGGACTAGCATCTCCAGGAATGGGAGAACAGGCCGACGCTATTGATGCTGATGACTTGCCGACAGGAGTAACGGTGACACCAGGACCCAGTTCTAAAGGAGCCTTCCCGAGTGCAGCAGACGCACCTGGATTGCCTCCGGCAGCTACAGCGGCAGCTGCTGCTGCAACAGCCGCCGCGACCGCTGTCTGTTGAGCTTTGAGAACATGTCGTGTACTACAGTAATACTGTTTATGAACTCTGAATGTTTTGATGGAGGAGAACTGAATGTCACAATCTTGACAGTAGCGCTCCATGGCGCTGATACCATCTTGGAGACTTTTGGAGGACGAGGGAACAGAAACATTTGAGGACTTTCCTGGGGTTACCGGTCGGGACGTTGAAGCTATTGCCACCGTAGATAACTGTCCTTGATCATCTTTCATGCTCGTGCTTGGCATCTGATTTGATGAGATCGAGAGACCCGAGTGCATTCTCATGTGCCTATTCAGACTGACTTTTTTATCCGCACTATACGAGCAGTAAATGCAGGAATACAGTTTTCCAGTTTTTTGACTCTTGCTATGATTCATACTTCCGCCGATGACAGGAAAAGCGTCAGTAGATTCCATTGATTCGTCCATTGTCAGCTCGTGTTCGTCAGAGTTTTTTCTGTCTCGTTTCTTGGATCCACTGCTGCTGCCACAGGCAGATGGTACAGACATCATCAGTTCCGATTTGACATCTTCAACTTCAATTCTGACGTTTTCCCTTCCTGGAAGAATAAAAAAGGATCGAAATGATGATTATTTAGCTAAACCGTCGAAAGTTTCAGCAAACATGTAAAGATCTATTACTAAACGAATATAGAAGTTAACAACAAAACGTGAGCCATGCAAATAAACATTTATCTTGAAGCGCAAAAGTGTTTGTCGTTTAAGTGAAAGCATTACACATGTCAAAGAATGTATAAAGGAATGACGTATTTTTATGAGCATGTAAATATCAAAACATTTCACATAGGAATTTCGGGGAAATCTGATATCATAGATATGAAAACAAGACTGAGGACTTTTTATATTGACATGACATACGATAGGAAAAAACGGGGGAGCAAACGCTGGAAGCACCAACAAAATTTGATTTCTTCCATTGTTGAGAGGTTGCAAAATACTAATGACTTTAATTGAAAAGGAAAACTAATTTTCAGATGTCAATATACATAATGCAATTTATTTCTGACAAACAAAAAATCAGTGGATGTCTAATCGTTTGTAAATATTCATGCGCATGGGTATTTACGCAGAATAGAGATTAAGATTCTCTAAGAGATTCAAACTTCCGGCATATCGCAACCTTGAAAGCATGTGAAGTGTACAAATTGATTTTCTCTTCTGTGAGATTTTAACCTTGAGTCTAACCAGGATTCCATAAACCCATTTAGTCTCTTTTGCGAGCAAACAAGGAGTATGATTTTCTTCAGAAAATCTCTAATGCTGAAATAGTATTTCTAGAGCAATTTCCGTACCTGCATCCTTGCGGAAAGAACAGTAGTATGTCTGATGGGCTTCCAATGTTCTCGCTGAACTAAATTTAATGTTGCACGGTTCACAGACAAACATCCCACCTGCAATCAAACAAACAATAAAAAGTGGTTAGTTCAATGCATACTCCATGATATTATGATATTCAGCAGATATGGTTGCATTTACCAGCTTTTTACTCGCATCTAAAACACACATTATACAAACTGTAGAGCCAACATAACTTTTTCCTTAACTTTCTATTAAACCATCAGTGCCGAAAATGCAAGAGACCATTTCCTCTAGGTTGTTCCTTAT
>JAQIXW010004943.1:0-10970 GCA_034700685.1 Willowsia buskii | reverse complement strand
AATAAGACTTTGTCGTGAGTCGTGGTCTCAGACTTAGGAAAGGTGACAATGTTTTTTTTTCTCGCCTTTTCGACATTTACATCCCACGACAATCAGCTTAATTTTGAAACGTTAATGGAATGTCCTTGTACAGAACAAGTGAGGTAGCACACGAACTGGGCTTATATAACTTTTTGCACGAGGATTTATAACAATAGCATGTTCAATTGCGACTTATTTGTATATCCTTTTCTGGGTATTTATTTATTATTTTCCCCTATGATGTCAACACCGTAAAAATACAATTTTTAAATACGTACTTCAATACAAAAGTATAAAGAAGCGTTTCTTGTAAGTTGATTTATTTAGTAGTCAATAGTATTGGAAATAATTTGTAAAACATTCACTACAATTTACGTAAATCGATACTAATTGATCATGCAAAAGTAATGGGTCACACACGACGTATCGGTCTGTTTTACTAAACGTGGGGCAATAAGGCACAACTTCATCAAAGGGACTACCGGAATCCTTATACAGAGTAAAAACTGTTATTACTTTTACTTTTGGTAGATATGAAGTTGATTTCTGGATAGTAGCCACAAAAAATAGTCGAGTGAATTATGTATTTTTTTTATCTTGTCTACGAGCAAAAAAAGAACTGCTATAACTATTTTATTACATCCGTCAATTAAGTAAACTTGATGTGTACAAGTTTCCATAAATTTGATTTGACTTATAGCCAGTTACAGCTCTCAAGCAAAGAGGCACAAACTCACTTTGACACATAATGCGATGCTGCCCATGTAAAATGGTTTGGCTCAATTGTGCAAACACGATTATTACTTCCTGTGCAAAACCAGACGACCAAAAGAGAAAATTGAAAATTCTCCAATTCAGAAATGCATACAAGAACTACCTAAATTGTTGCTACTGCATTGCGTTTGTGATCAGAACAAAGGAAAACACGAACTTTTTTAAGGCGAGAAAAGAAACACCAGTTTAGCCTTGGTCACTTTTACTCTGCATGTTCTTTTCCACTGTCGGTTGGAAGACAAGAGGCAAGCAGTTACGGTATATGTGATATGCTATGAATGAGGAATTATTGAAAACTTTGATGCTACGTCAGAGAAAATCACAAAGTAAACACTTGACAGCACGAGCGCAGCAACTCAACCTCGTTTTCGGAAAATGCCTGGCCTTTGATGTCCATTTTTCTCGCAAGACTACACACCTGACGATAACTGGTGCTGCACAGACACATAGGTATCTAAAATAGAGCACAATGATGTTGCTGCTTTCAATCCATGACTTTGACCGTACACCAAAGACATGATGTAGGTTTTAATACTAAAATGCTATTCCACTCCAGCATTTCATAAACACGTCAGTGGAAAGAAGAATCGAATATCCAAGTAGCATGTAAGTTTTGCCAATGCGAATCTATCGAAGTCAGTGAAACCTTTTTTCGAATTACATTTTTCCAAGTCCATTCAATAACGGTCTAAGACAGAAAAGAGGATAGTTGAGAGTTATCAGTGTCAATAGCAAAAACGTCTCAAGTACGTAGAGTGATATGTTAGTAGTATCCTCTAACTGAACGGGGCATGGAAAAATTACATGAACGAAAAGTAACATGAGAATATGTTATTACATTTAATACATGAATGCTTGATTCTTGTAGCTGTAATACACTTTATGCGGGCATTTTGTCAGTGTTTTAGAAAGTACAGCGGAAACTTGGGTAAATAGACTAGTCGTTTGTGTGTACACACATGTTCATATATGGAACATGTGTGTCTATGCTTTCTTTACCATTTGGCATCAATTTGCCATTACTATTACCATCTACATTATAGCATTATTATATCGATCCGAATTCGAGGTTACACAGGAATTGGGAAGGAAAGTAGGCAAAGTTGGCGAACACATATTGACAATAAGTGTGCGTCCAAATATATGGACTTCTGACCACTTTGCTGCGACACCACAAAAGACGTGCCTCACAAGCCGGTGAACCAATACGCTTATGATCGGTTTATATAATAATACCGGTTGCAACAATGTTTCTATTTTCTAATAATGCTGTAGTGGAAGGTGATGAGTAAACTATTATTGCAACTTTCGTTTCCTTGCAAAGTCACAGAGAAGACGGGTTTTTATGAGTGAAAGTAAGAAATGGAGAAATTTGGTAGTAATGCTACACGCGAGTGTGATACACAAAATTCATGGTGTTGCAAAGATATCATTTTCTCTTGAAAATTCAAGTAAAAACGTAACTTTCACAAAATTGTAATTGGACTGCTTGCTTAACGGAATGTACACATAGAAGACATGCACAGTTCAACATATAAAATACATACGGGATAAGAAACCTTTACACATCTTTCATGAAAAAAGTCCAATTTAGCAGCACTTGCACAGACTTACACCCCCAGTTTTTGCAGGTAACTAACTACTTGTTAGCTAAAGATCACATTTTCTGAAGAAAGGGAGACTAACTATAATTATGATCTGAAATGATCACCATCTTGTAGCCGTCAACAGGCATTTCTCATTAAGACGATGATGATATAATGTTTTCCTTCAAAATTCACATTCCACATTCAGTTTACTATTACATTTAATAATAATTCACTCAGATAAAGGAATCACTGCATCACTCAAAATAAAATAATCAACTGCTCTACATATAGCCAGTAAATAACTTTTGCACAACTGCAAACAATAACGATAAGTATTACTTTATATTATGTGTTTTGTGAAGGCCTTTTCCGCAGTATTGATACAATTCCATATAATACCACAATCACTGCCTACTGCATCACTGCTTCATAACTTATAGTGGTCACAAATAAGATTGATACATTAACAACATATTCTATAATGACAAATAAGCCGAATCCATTTATTAAAAGTACAATCAATGTGAAAAAAGTACCAGAAACGGGCTCAAGTCCAGTTTTGTATGCCAAAAATATGTAAGCACAATAACACTTATGCAATATTCATTCTCCTAACATTTTATTAGAGAATGTTATATCCTTGTTTTGTACGTGTGGAAGCTATTAGTAGTTGTTTAGGTGGAATCGACTTTATAATAACAAGACCTATAAATATTATTGCACTGTAAAGTATATTGGTGGAAAATAACAAATATTTACGCATAAAAGTAATCTGATCGTGTAATAAAAATAACTGCAAACTACATGTTACATAATGAAACCACTATACATGTTATGTACTCATTGCATTTTGCAAATTATAACTGAAATATATAAAGGCCCCTTTTCTTTTGTATTTTAAGTGAACAATGAGAATCGAAAAATAGCATCCGCCTGTCGATACTTACATGTATTTTTCATTTATAAATAGTGAATGAGCGAGCAGAGTACTTAACGCACTCAATTCTCTATCATGTTGTATCAATTACAATTTGTGTGGCAAAAGAAGATACCTACATGTGTACTTGCTTAATTCGAGGCACTCTCACTGCGCGTGTATAAGCTACGATATTACGTCAATCCAACCACACACATAATTCGTTTTTCACAATTATTTTTATCAATTGAGGTTCCTTCTTTAAATTTATTCTTCCACTCCTTCTCACTCACCAAACGGATGATACCACAACGAGAAAAATTGGTGCATGAATTAATACACTTTTAAGTAGGCATATATACACAAATGAACAGTTTTTTAAGATTTGTTAACTCGCTTTTCAATTACCAAGTCGTCTTTTTGTTTTGTCAGTTATGAGTCATATAACTCGGTTAACTAGTGTTCAATTAACCTTCGCAAACACAATTAAATGTAAATTGAAATGATGCAAACTTCAAGATTGTGAATTTGTTCTTTTGTACAACAGCAAACAAGTTGAGACTGCAGACATGAGTTATTTTTTGAACTTACACTTTTACCTTGTCTGCATCTTCTTGCGATTGTCGTGGCTAGAAATAGTACAAAGTACAAAGACAAAACTCAACATATTCTTGCTAAAAGGTAGTTGATGCTAAAAGCTTGAGCTGAGCACATGTCAAAAAAGCATGGACAGTATATGTACACGGCGCAAGTATGGCATTCCTTTTTTTTTCAAGAAAGGGAAGAAGATCTATGGGGTTCTAGATTGTAAATCTCTTCTTTTCCCTTGTCCTCAGCAAAAACGTATTGTTATTATTGTATCAATCAATGTAAATGTAAACTCCTGACGTCTGACCTTCTATACTCTATGAGAATTTACATGTAGCAAGTACACTTGTATTACTTGTTATATTATGTGTACTATATATCGAATTATTCAAGGCAGAGGATTATATGTAGGCATGTATAAAAACTTTTAAAGGTTCTCATAAAGAAATCACACTGTTGTACTCATGTTTTGGTCTATATATACTTTGTCTCTCCATATCCATATTTCACCTCACTTCTCACTTGCCAAAGCTGTTTTAGTACTAGCTACGTGTATACCGATTGTTTTACGATCATTTCCACTAGCGCGTCAGCAGAATACTGAAAGTAGCCTCTAATTCAATAATACAAGCTTTTTAAGCCGGCCAAATACTGTAGCCAGAGAAGTGAACAGTGATACAATATCTAATTTTACATAAGCGCACATTTTGCAGCAGATGGATTCACGAATTCACAACAAAATAATATCATTTCATTATTATTTTACGTAGACAGACACGGAAAGAAACATGCCTGCACACACACAAAACACATGAAACGCATCCTAAAATCCTGATTTTATAATCACAATCCTGCAGTAAAATATGTTACCTCTACGTTTTACATTCAGCTCACCGAACCGAACCTACCACCGCTTGTATTCCATTCTACGTTATATTGTGAATTTTCTGCCTCAGTCTATAATAATAGCATTCTTTGCAGGAAGGTAACCCGTCATTTTTTCTTTTTTCGTTTTGCTACAGAGAGCACAGATTCACCGATTCTAAATGTATGAATACATTTGGCAAGTGTATACCCGAGAACTAGAACCATTTAGATGAAACTTATATAGAATCAAAATCCTTGTGCATAGACGAGACGGAAATTTAAAAAGATAGCTTTACTGCTCTGATGTTTTCACTGCTAAGAGTTTAAAAAAAAAGTGAACATCATCCTTCCAACATCCATGCCAAAATATTTATAAACCAAGTAAGTAGACACCAAACGAACCTAGTCTGTGCACGGAGACGAATGACAGTGACAGATACTGTGTGCATGTTTTGTTAAGCCAATTTGAGCAAAACGAATAATGCAATAATGTATTTTAAAAATCATGCATGATACACACAAAATAAAAATGTTGAATATTGTATGATCAAAATAACAATTTGGGAACATCGTTTGCACAAAAATACAACTTATGTATGTATGTATCATTGAGGCATACTGAATGTCAGGCCTTTAGCAGAACGAAAACCTGCACCCATTCAAAAACTCAACTTTGTGCATAGTTCATTTATGTTTATATGATAAGCTCTTTTTATTCGGTGGTATTATGCACTCAATGTCCGCATAATATTTTACTGTGCTTGAAGATATATCTTGCCTAATCCGTACATCAATTCAACGCTTTACTGCTCAGCCGCAGCAAGCTTTTGTAGTACCAGTTCACATGATAGATAATGAGCCGCAAGTTCATTTCTTTTAAATTTTTGGTTTCAAAACTTGCCTTGCCTTGAATACTCAAGTAGAAAAAAGTTCGTTATTCGTGTAGTACCTAGACTTTAGACACTTCTTTAAAACATACGCTTCATACGCACTGCTATATAGCTGGCTGATGACAAGGGTTTTATTGCATAAAACAAGTTACTACAATGCTTAAGCCACATTCCTGTGTCGGAGTTTATTGAATCCACATGGGTATAACGTAATAAGCAGACGATGCAAGGTGCAAGCTTTTGAAAACTGGGTATTTTGACTTTTAATCTCGTAAGTTCAACTTTGTTGAGATGATACATTCAGTAGAAGATCATATATAATCACATGAAAGCATACAAACTTTGATGCATGCATGAAACGATGAAACACCCCGAAAACTGCCATGTGTTATACAAATAGTATATGTATTTGATCATTAAGACAGTATTCTTAAATTTTGTTATATGCCAAATTGTCAAATATATTATGCTTTAAGCTGTTTCTATACACGCGACGAGCATATTTCGATATCTTGTCGGCGAAGTGGTTTTGTATGCCGCTTTTATAAACACTAGAGAAGACACTGTGTGAGAAAAGGATAAATTCCTACTGAAGAATGTGATTTGAAATCTTGCAATTTTGTGTTATTGGCCCATGTCTTCTGTGACGTTTCAATGCTACTGATGTACCCTGAAATAAAAATTTAGATTGACCTTGCCATTCACAATATACAAAGGCGAATATAGGTAAGGCGAAACTACTGAGGACCTTAACACTTTCTTTTTTAAATTCTTTATGCTGAATTTACCGGAAAAATATTCAAATGTCGAAGACCACTTCTGATACTTTTTGCTATCAACTATACTAACTTACAGAATTAACATGAAGTAGATTTCAGAATGTCCATGCACTGTAATGACGGGACAGGGACAGACCCTTCAATGACATAATATGTATATCCTATCCTAGTAACATTTCACCAGGAAAACCCGTCATGAATAAGAGCGACTGGGTAAATATGTTTTTGATTACACTCATATGCCATTACCATTACCAAAATGTATTCAGGTGCCTTGGACGGTACGTAGTAGAATTTTTTCTTGATACAGAAATATTTTTGTAACGTATAACTCAGATGAGCGAGTGAATAAACCATGATGATATGTGGCAAATAGCCAATGACAATGACATGCATTGCCAATGATAACACTTCAGAACATTTCATGAAAACCTTTTAACATGTAAAAAGGGACACTTGACATTTCTTTTTTTAGAACTATATGAATTTTTAATTGTAGTTTGGAATTTTTGTCTTAAAAACTATTATGAAAACAGTGGAGAAAGCAACGACCATATTTATACTATACCTACACGTGTATATCATGCATCATGCATGAACTTTTGCTATGTACCAATAATTAAGTGCCAACTGTACACTCAAGAGTTACATCTCAAACAGCAAGTTATATCCGATCTTTATGTGTTTGCTGGTACTTCTTAAAATACTTTGGTTTACAAAGCTTTCTTACAGATTAAAATTTCTGAGATGGGAATTATTCTACAGACAACAGCCAATTTCTAAAATCTAACCCATAAATTTGACTCATTATCAAAAGTAAAATGTTTTAGATACAAAGAATGGATTTTCAACACATAATCACATGCAACCATGTCGATTGTCGTAGCTTTGCATTTTATAAAAACCACAGCTCATAGCTCATCAATGCTTTTTAAAATATACTGCGTAAAAACAACAGTTCAACTGGCAATAATTAAAATGTTTATTAGATTGCACTTACCGTGAACATTCTATCCCGCTTCCTCCTCTTCATTCCATAGTAGCCGAGAGCTCTACGAGGGTTTCTGGGACCCATTCCAGAAGATTAGACGACAACTACCCATGCCCAACTGGCAAAACTAGTTATAATTTAGGTCCGCGCGTAACTTAGCAACAATAGTTTCCAACAGAGGTTATTTCATTGTTGATTTTATGTTTTTGAAATTGAACTGACGAATGTTTAATGTAATAATTTTAGAAGTCCACTTTTAAAAATCCACTAATGTTAACAGTCATGCCTTCCAATACAACCAACTTTAGGACAAAACCGTTATTCTATTTAATTTAATGATCCGTCAAGTCCTTTGGACACTTTCTTAACTCAACTTGCAAGAAAACTTGAGATTTAACGATCGTACTTTACAAGCCGAAATGGAACTATTTTTTCTAATATTCTTTCTATTTGCCTTACATTTATACTTTAAAACTTCGTAGATATAACTTTTAAAGTACCTTTAGATGAATATTTATTAAATAAATGTTTGTTTAATTACCTATATCAGTAAGTATCAAAAGACGACTAGAACCTAAAACAAAACTCGTGTCCAGTTTGTTTTTAATGTACTTAAAAAGTAAAAATTTCTAAGCTTTTGATTGAGCAAACAAAAGTTATTTAAAGAATTTAAAACATTAATGATTTTTGTAAACCTTAAAATTTAGCGATTTGAAAAGTTGTAGATAGTAAATTGTAGTCAATTTATTCCTGAAAGGAAAGTTTTTTAAGTCGACTATAATCCTTAAGTTGTGTTTATTTTCAATCTAGTAAAAACTGAAGGAGCTTCTCATGTCGTCTTAATAATCCTGTTTCATTTCAGTGTAAAGGTGTTGTCTTCACTTCATGACATTAAGCTGGTGGCACAGCAAGTTGGAAGGTTTATCACTGGGATAAAGAATAGATATTGAGATCCTGGTCTGAAAGAAAAATAGAAATAATTTGAACAGTTAGAATAATACATTGATAATAATAAATTGTTGTGTGTGCTCTACATAAATCATTTCTCATAGTCTTTGCATCACGGCTACATAATACTAATACACTGAATATAGTTATGCATTTCGAGCTAATCAATACAAAATTAATACTTTAGTGACCGACATCTTCCGCAAAGTATCAAGCATGTAAATCTCTCCATTGACAGATGTCAACTAACTTGACCAAGTCCAATAAGTAGTCTTAAATATTCTAACCATTTGGGATTGGGAAAGGATCTCTGCTATTTCCAATTAATGATCATGGAAATTTGCAGACAAACCATAAAACAGTGTTTGCATTGAAAAACTTGTACTAGAAAATTCTGGACTTTTCCATCGAGAAGATTAATTTATTCTAATACATACATATCTACGTATTTAATTGTTGATACAGGGTAGGTACAAAGTTGTAATACTGTATTAAATCTAAATCTTATAATTAGGCAATCTGTTATCTGTTCATCAATATGAACGACAATTTCCAAATGATACACGCACTGACATCGTCATCCATATTATATCTATAGCGCTATCGATATCAATCTGTAAACACTATGTTAGTTTGTCATTTGAAAGATTTCTTTCCGATTTTTTACATGACACTTGAATGTATAAGATTTGTATCTAGGACCAGGAACAATTCAATCACCAATGGATTACAACTTTACTGCTAACATAAACGCGCAATATTGACTTTATAACTGTCAAATCTAAAATGATACCTTAATCTTAATTCTAGTTGCCTAAAAGCAATCAAAAGATGTTCCGTTGCAATTTTCTTTCCTTAAATACTAATTTAGTACAGATACAATCTAAACTTTCTTCAAGTTTCCACAATTCCAGCAGCACCTGCTGTTTCATTCAAGATGCTTCATACAAGTTACCTGGAATATGATGTCAGAGTCAGAATGTGACTTTTTTTATTCACAAAAAATTATAGTACTATCGCTTACAATAACAATTTGTTAAAATACTTCAAAACTTCTATTTAAAATCATCTATCAAAAATTTAATATTCTCTTCCAACAAAGTATTCATAAAACGTCACAACACATTGAAATTTACATGCAATCATTATATGCATCCGCACACACACATATCACACAAACGAGCTTGAACACCTGAAAGCTCGTTTTTTATACATTGGAATAACAATCTACAATAATTTATTAGCAGTGGTAGTTTACCTTTGGTTTATAGAATAATTGCACTTTTCAAGGAAATTATTCCAATTCAAGTGTACCTTCACTTATTTTATTTACTTGTGGTTTTCAACAATAGTGAACACTTACTAGCGCACAATATTTGAGAAAAGAGTTGATCATTAATTAGTCATTGGAACAACGAGACACTTTGCGAGTGAACAGTAGAGACATGCGCTACTACTCGTTTTAAATCATCGCCATCACCATAAAATTATTGGAAAAACTACATACGACTAATTGCCGAGTAAATAAGAGTTTAGTGATGTGAATTCGCATTGTGCTATATCTTTCACGACAGTGACTTCTCTCGAGTGTTCACTCAAGTATGGTAAATGTAATGCTTTGTAATAACATCTTCAGGTAACCTCTTCCTCAGGCAACCGATAATGTAAGTACGCTGGTTTTTATACTAGGAACTTTTGCATGGCTGTAGGTTGTACTTTGGAGTAAGTAAGTAATGGTGTGATGATATCAGGAAGCTCTGAAATCTGTACTTACAACTTACAACAAGAAGCCAGATGAGTGTGAATAATAGGCAGTCATTTGCAGCGAGTGCACACATGCAGGATGATGATACTAAAACAAGTATAAAGTACATTACATGTTTCTTCAAGTTATGTATGAATAAATCCTCCAATATAAAGAAGCGCAAGGCCAACATTAGTCGTAAAAATAAGAACTATACACATACAGGCAGATATCCATGCTGATGTTTTTGGACTCTTTTTTTTACACAACATCAAACATTCATAGTTTCTGTTTATAACATTCAATATTATTATGTAGCTCATAACTATTTTTTAGTTTGTATTGCATGGAAGTTGGGTCGTAGGGTGGATGGGTTATTATGGGTTGATCATGTTGATCCAAGCTTTTGTCTTTGTTAGTAGTAGCCATACTCTATGTCTGTTACTGTTAACTGCATGTTGGTAATTGGGATTTTTGTATTGCGTAGCTATTCCGAGTTCCAAGCATTGCGATTGCGATGAACTCAATTTGGACTTAATACAAACTCATATAATGCGTACAATGTCATATTATGTGGAAACAGTAATTACAGAACGTAATATGTATTAGTACCGTGTTTTTGACTTGTCCACAGAAAACATTAATTAACCGCATGATGATTACGTTAATTCAGAAGATCCCTAATGAGAAGATCTTTTAATTAGGTAATAATGTCCATAATTATGACCTTCTATGGGGTAATGTGAAATCATGGAATATGCTGCGGTCACCAACTTTTAGGTATTAGATATCGTCATCGTTAGCTTCAACTACAGCTTTCCTATCAATTAATGTGTAAAATTAATGGGCGGTTTGTGGCTTGT
>JAQIXW010004942.1:0-10970 GCA_034700685.1 Willowsia buskii | reverse complement strand
TAGAACATACAGGAAGCGAGAGTTTTCTCCCTCTCTCCTGCTTAAGTTTTCTGCAGGCGTCGTTGCCGCTCTCAATTTCCTTCACATTAAAACGAAACTTTAATGGAAATGGATAATGGTTGCATATAAACATGACTTCCACGGGAAGCATAGTACGTTCTACGTACTATGTCTACTAAAAGCAACCTAACTATATTACTTTACAACTTATTTTTTTATTGATTGTGTGTTTACGCATAACAACTAATACGACTGATTGTGACTGCTATGCTGGCAGTTGTGCTGCTGCAAGTACATCACCGATTCACCGACCGATTACATACTTTTGCGCTCTCATGCATACGTAAAATTCCTCTTTTACTTCCTTTATTCCCAACAATAGTCATGCTTGTAGTAAGCGAAGTGCTCTCAATTTATCCAAAAATAGAGCAAGCAGCACGTGGTGATGATACTGATAGTATTTTTTTCTCCATCTTATGGAACAACCAGTCAGAGCAGTAATACTATGGCTGTTCCCTATAGATTTCTCAGCAACAAAAACATTTCATTTTAGTCGGAATAGAAAAAAAAGGAAGAAAAAAATTGAGTAGAGATTTTAAGAAGAGACTAGATCTTTTTGCCCCATTTTTTTATATCCAAGGATAAGTGTCGTTTTGATTGCAACTATATTCCAACTAAATGTTCAAATTTTATAGTAACAAACAATCGGTGTGTGTATCAAAGTCTCTGGAGAATTACAAATGGAGAAAGGATACGCCACAAGTTAAAACATATGAATTAAAAACTAACTTTTAAACTAAGAAGATTGATGAGGTCAACACTTCTGAGCAGCTCATTGTATTCATAGTTTGGTCTCAGGGGGCTTCCACTGGGGGTAAACATTATACAGACGGACAAACTACAGTTGATCCAAAAAGTAGCAGTCATTACTGAATCATACTAAATTATAAACGCATAAGTTTATTTCACCCAAGCGTTTATGTCCTTGATGATTATAAACTGCCGACTACAGTCAGAAAATAAATGCCTGGTTGTACGTATCAAAGCAGTATGACTTAAATCCAAGGCAAAAGAAAACTTTTATTGTTATCATTATTATTTTCTTCATAGTGAAAGATAAGTAGAGAAGAAAGTAGGTATGTTTTATGCATACTGCGCTCTTCTGTTCGGATAGAAAATCTGGTTACTTTGTCAAAAAATGTACAACTGATCAGGTATTTTCTTAAAAGCAATCTCATGTACTTCCATTGATAACTCTGAATGCGCCAGTAATTTCTACTACTTCCAAGTGAACATTTCCATATTGCTATTCTCTGGAGCATGGTCTCTTTTGCCTGTGCATATGAGTGTGTAATTTTCCAAAATAAGTCAACACTTGACAGCTTGTCAAGTTTCTTCAAGCGAGTAAAAGCAAAGCGAAATGTGAGTCAATCTATATACATACATGCCTGTGCATTTAAGCCTAACAAACCCTCGCACATGCTGTAAAATACTTGTTCATAAGCATTCATCATCATCACAGTCACCACATTTCACACATGTAAATGCGCCACATTCCTTCATCAGCAGCAGCAAAAGCATAGGCGTGGACGAGGATTTTTGTCACGTAATTTCTAGAGAAAAAGAAGTTTGCATGTGTGTACTGGTTTGTAAATCAATGGAATTCGATACAACGATGATGAAGACGATGATGATGACTAACAAAAAATTGAATTCTCCACCAGCGTGTGTATATGTTACAAACATACACTCATTATAACAATCATCCACATCAGCGAGAAAAAATTCCACTGGAAATGAATGAATGAGAGTACACACAAGTTGTTCGCTTCGTTGGTCGGACGAACTCCAAAATCAAGAGAGATATTACATAACTGAGAGCGAATGAAAGAGTTTTCATTCGATGCGAAAAGCAGGAGCTAGCTGTATCTACGCACCATGAGAGAGAGAAGTGAAACAAGACTATAATATGCTGACATACCTCTCTCCCTAATATTCGTGATATGTTTAAGCCACTGCATTTAATATGAAATTCTCAGCTCACTCGACGTGCGTGTGTGTGCCCTCCAACTTTGGCGCAATAATATTGAGTTTGTTGGTTCGTAGTACAAACGCGGCCAGACACAACACACGCGTTTTTTCCTTCCCGACTAGATGGTACACACTACCAGAGTTCACTCTCCCATACAAGCTTTGGTTCCTCATCAGCAGCATCATTCCCTCCATCATCGCACCCAACAACCCAGTAAAGAGTGAAGAGTCACTGAAACGGTTATATAATAATAAGAATAAGTATGATATATAATGGAGCGTCAAAAACAAGTTATGTAACAGCAAGCTTGAAAGCTACGCAGCACTTTTTTGTACATGGTGTGTGTGTGTGTGTGTTGATGGTGTTGTTGTTGCCTAGTTGGATAGAATATTATGGAAGAAGGGAAAATGTGCACAGAACCTCCATATAACACTGCTTATACGCACTCCACGCACCAAAACAAAATCCCATGACAACTGCACGCATTTTCAGACATATCGTAGAAAAAGTGGTGTGGTGATGTATAACAGCATCAAGGGAAAAAAACCAGCCAAGCCATACTTGCCTCCTTGCCACTACAACTACTACATTCCTGATAAAAATTGTGTACTAGGTTAAATAAGTCAGATAGACATGACACTGAACCGAAAGAATTACGCTTACGCACACGGGTCTTTATATATCTTCGTTTCTGTTTTTGTTTTAAAAAAATTATATTAGTAGCTATATCTATATGTACATTTTTTGTTTCATGTTATTAGAGGAAGTGGGGGAGAGAAAGAATGGGGGCGGGGTACATGTGTAAGGTGGAGGTTTCTCCTTTGGTGTGGTTCTTTTCCATTCCAAACATACATACATTCATACATTTATCCCCCATCCTTCCTTCTCTCTCTTCTGGCCTGGCTTGTCTACATGATTTTGTTGTGACGACGACGAGAATGACGATGATGATGATGATGATCATGTTATGTTGGTATGTGTGTATATGTGTGCCTGTGTGTAGGGCTGTGTTGTTTTTCAGCCTGGTAGCAATGACCTTTAAATTCTGGAAAGCGCACGCTCACTCACTCTTACGTATGTATCCACTCACACACAGTGCGTATCTAGTGCGTAAGCAAAACAAGCGTTTTCCCTCGCATCCGAATGCCTCCCACCCTTTCCCCAAAAACCATTTTTTCCTCCCGTCTCTCTCTCTCTCTTCTTCCTTTCAGTATAGTTTTCCCATTGCCGTGGTGGAATTGAAACTTTGGGATAATAATGTTGGATATTGTGGGAGGAAAATGTACATGTGGAGGAGAAAGATATATATCCATAATGGAATATTATGGAAGTTTATTAGCAAATGGGATGAAAAGAAGTCTTTCCAAAAAATGCTACCGCTGAACTCTTTCCTACATCATTCTACTCGGCTTTCTACTTATGTAGTAGTAAAAGCACCATAAAAAGAAATCTTTGGGGAATACATCACAAAATGTTAGAAGGAAGAAGTGTGCGTCGTCCTTCTGCGTAACTCACCGACCATTTGCCTCCATGCAGATTATATCCACATACAACATATGTATATGTGCTTCTTTATTATTTAAATAGTATCCATGTGTGTGTTGGTATAATGTTGTAGCGAGCATCGTCATTTATTAATGTATGTATCAAAATATTATGCGATATGACCAAGTGGGAAACATTATTCTCTTCTGTTGAATGAATTAAAACTCGCATGAACATGTATCCATATGCATTTTCCCAAGAGAGTTCTGTCCTTTTTTTAACAAAGAAGTAACTAGAAGAGGAAAAAATTACGTTGAATTATATTATTACGTTCATCTGTCCGTTTTCGTTCACGAGGTGTGTATTATGGGCAATCTAGTCGGGCACATATACATAAGTTGTTCATACATTCGCACAAAACAAAATACAATTTTTTATGTTGCCTTGTGTTCATTCACTCTCCACAACTTCTACTACTGCTCGCCCTCACAACTACTCACTACTATTACTACTACGGATGTTATTATTGTTGTTGCCCAACTGTAATAACTACATGGCCATAGCCAGTTTTCCCCAGAAAATACAAGTTATTTGTACTGCTAACAGGATCGAAGATCCTACAGGAGCAAAAAAAATAGTTACGATGAAAGAGAAAATGAAAGTGTTGTTGACGTTGTCGTCGTTGACTCACTCAGTAATATTGTGTGTGCGTTCTCCTCATACGCACATTCCATTCCACCACACATCCACGTTAAATTACACTCATATTATTATCCTTCCGCTTTCCTATATCCTCATGATGACTACTCCTACCACTATTTATTTTACTTACAATAATCCCAGGTTAGTATATACTGGTGTGTGTGAGTGAGCAGAAGACAAAAAACCCCAAACCTCAAAAAAGGTTGAAAGGGATAAGCGTCCATGCAACAGAGTTTTATGATGTTTCTCTTCTATTACTTACCAAATTCGTTTTCCAAAGAACGTCGATGAGCAGTACAAAGGGGAAACACTACTACTACTACATGTTCTATTAGTACTGCTGCCGACTGAATATTATATTACATAATTTGGTGTAAATTCATGTTTTATCAAGTTGGCTGTCGTGATGGTTGAGGATTTTCTGTTTGAGCTTAAAAAATAAATGATTTTGGGGTCAGCATAATGAATGCTTTCGGCATGGATATTTCCTGTCTTCTGGAGATTTCTTCGCTGCATGTCTTCTGTCTTCAATGAAAATTATGTTTGTAGCTGCATACATGCTTACAATTCATTGTATATCCATATAGCACACATTGTATCCGTGATTCTTAATGAATATATATATATATATATATATTAAAGTACATGCATGTGTGCTGGTTGTATGTTTGTTGTTGAACTTTGTCTCTTGTATGTGTCATCAAAAGTAAGGAAACATCCGTTCTTGACAAGCACGAGGGTTTCAGGTTTTTGCTTCTCGACTTCTCGCTCAACGCATGCATCCTTTGGGGAGAATGAATCAGGCGATCTATCTGCTCAGCATCTGGATTAGTTATAGGAGTAGTAAGTGGTGGTGATGGTAGCGTAGAAAAAAAAGATGAACCATATCGTTCAGTTTTTAATACAACAACAGTCATTTGCACGAGATTTTTTCGTTTTCTTTTTACTTCCCCTCTTGTATTTTTGTGTGCAGACGCATCGAGGATTGAAATTACTACCGCTTCTTGTACTTGAGCTTAATTTTCTATTGTTGTTGTTGATGAAATTCGTTTTATATTGTATGAAGATGTAAAATGTTGACAATGGAGAGAAAAGAGTATTAGAAGGATATCTCATTTCAGGCAGTTTTAAGTCTTAATTAACTTTTTATGAACCACTTAAGAAGCTAATTGCTGCGTGAATGAAGTAGTAAGCAAGGAAAAATTTCAAGTACACAAGAGATCCGAAGTATAGTGTACCACAAGAAAAGAGCTACAAAGCTTTCAAAAATTTAATGAAAAGGGCTAGAAATGATTCTTTAGAAAAACTAATTATGTAGCTATAATAATTCCTGTTGAAAGAGACATGGCAAAGGAATGACACGGAGGGTTCTGCGTGCTGGAAAATTAAGAAGAGTCAGAAATTAGTAGTTTCACCCCGTTTTTTGTGCATGTTTTCATTTCATTAAAACTTACATTTCGACTCTACATCCGCATAATTTAAATTAATGTCATTTTCAATAATATAAGTCATCTGCCGATGAGATACGAATTGTATTGTAATTATGTAATCCGAATAAATTCAATGTTCAAACTTATTATATCGCAACTGCTTGCATTGCGTATCCATAGGAAAAATAAAATACGATTTCTTCTTCCTGGCATGTGGTGCTAATACAAGCTGACTTCCAAGCCAACTACACTTCTTCCTTGTCAAATTCAGACGAAGAGGTCACAACTTTTCTGGCTGTGTGAATGATTTAGATGAAAACTTTTGCTATCCTAGAATTTGGCCGAGCCGAGATGCCATGTGCGCTGCTATTGACAGAGACAGCTTGAATATTTTTTTAGAATTGTTCCTTTCTCTCGCTTGGTGTAGCATCGATAGGATTTCGAGGTCTTCTTTAATTTTCTCTAATTTTTTTAGGTCCGTTTGGGGAAAAACGACTAAGGATATAAAACCTGCTGAGTCCACTATATTAATCTAACATGGTTTACATTGGACAACCTCTGTCTACGTTGGAAAATAGAGTTGGAAGAAACCACATGTAGTATGTATATAGTGGTCGTGCATTTTTCACAGAATAAGCAGATAATAAAGACATCCATCAAACATAACATTTTTACTTGACATGTTCAATGTTCATCTCCTGGATACATGCATATTTCGAATTGATGCATGTGTCTAACTACACGTTCTCCAGAAAATTGTTTCCAGAGTAAGTTTATTACGCCGCTTGAGCATATGCGAGAGCAAGTATTGACTTTGTGACGTTTGTCTGTCTGTCCGTCCGTCCGTGCGCATGATAACTCCCGAACGCTTGCACCGATTTCGCTGAAATTTGGTATACGGGTTCCATGGGTCCCAGGGACGAAGCCTATTGATTTTCAGCTTCCTAGGTCAACCCCTTCCCCATTTCCCCTGGGGGTCATCAACTTTTTCAAATGGCACCCTATAGCATGTGATACCTTTTTCGAAAGGTCTCATTGAGCTGATCATTTTCCACTAATTGACCGCTTCGTACAAAGCTCCCTCTAGCGGAAAAACGCAAAAAAACGTCATAAAACATCTAATATCGGCGTCTAACATGGTCGACAGTAATCATAAATTCATGAATCGTCTTTCATGATTACTATCAACCAATATCATTACGGTTATCCCCAAGCGGCGTCGTTATCCCGTTTGTACAGCGGTTTATTTTTTATTTTTCGATGCCTTGTTATTTAGTTGGCTTAGTGCAAGCAAATGAAGCATGCAATGCAACGAGCAAACAGTATAAAGCAACTAATTGGTTCATTAGTTATGAAGAATAGAAAAAATCAGCAATTACTTTAATAGCGACGTAATACATCTTGTTTGGATATGTGACGCGAATCCGTAATAAATCATGGAGTGTCTAACGAAAGAAACTTTAAGTTAGATATTCACTTTCTCATACTCAAAGCGGGTATAGACAAAGTTGATTGCCCAGCAGCCATTGCAATTTATAGCTCAACGAAATCCTGATTCAACGAAACATTATCAAAGGTTAGTTTATTCAGTTTATACGCTGAACTTGTTGGTGACATAACATCAAACCTAGAAAATGGGTATTGCACTTGATGCACGTTTTAAATTTAAATGCTTCTTTCGAGAATGACCGTTTCCATTAATCCGTAAGCATCCCCTGTCTCTGTTTATTTAGGTCAGGGGAAAAGTAATAAAATGTTGCTTATAGTGTTTGTGGGAAAAAGCAAACTTAACCAGAGCAACGGAGCAGACATTCAACCAAAACTTTCAAATTTATTGATAATAAAACGAATATTTTACTGCTTCAACACAGACTGCCCAGTCGAGAAATCTCATTCTATGAAATCACACTTATTTAAAAATAAAAACTATAAACCCATTTCTTAAAAAGATGATGTGCACTCTAAATTCTGCGTAAGTAAAGTGGGATCCTGATTTACACACAAATAATATTCATACGACCTGTACTTTGTTTTGGTTCGTCCATCAAGCATAAATACAATGTTTTCCATGCATGCAATGAGTTTTAAACGCCGATTTAACGAAATGTTTAGCAACTGTGGCGTAATAAACGGAATACATTACCTAATTGGGCTTACGTAATCCTCCCTCAACATAATTACAAAGTCTCATAGAATTGCTTGGTGAGTCAGCCAGTTTTTATGCACAAAATTTTGTGGGGTTGGTTATTATATAGTGACGTATGGTAACATATTGGCAGTGAAAGCATGAAACTCGACGAGAGTATGTAGTTGGAAAAATTCTCTGACTCTGAAGTTGTAGTAAAAAATTTGCCTATGAGTTCCTTCCGTTGTAAACTGGTAGTTGATGGAAACGGCAATCAAAACAGAGGGAAACATTTCGTTCAGTTGGTCAGGTCAGTGCCCGAAATCGAAACTCTGTAATGGAAACATACAAAGAGCAAGCATGCAGGCGTATGTATACCTACGCGACGATGTCATTTGAGATTTTCAATAGGATATCGCGCATAGTCTGACTTGGCGTGTCACACATACCGTATACATATTTATTTTTATGCTCATACTTAACCATAATATGAATATACAGAAAGCAACTGATAGACAAAAAATCTTATGAATATGGCATAAATATTGACATATGTTTGCAGACAGGAAGAAGGGTGGCCGTTTTGCTGAAAGAGTGTTCTAACAACTAACGTTGTCAAGCAGCAGGAAGCAATAAATTGAAGGGAAACTAGATTTTTCGAGTGTATTGCAAGCTGCGACATTACCACTACCATCACTTCCACTGCTACTTACTACGACGACCAGGAACTGGTGCATGAACACTCATACTAATATGCTGTCAAAGAAATAAAATACGTTGCGAATATAAAACGACGACAATAAAACTGTTCGCGAATGATGACGGCGACAGCAAAAAAGGGAGAAGTGCATTTTGCAACATCGTTCTTAACACGCTTCCTTTCGCTCCCCTCTTCACTGTTTCATTTGTGCGCTTTCAAAGAATGAAACTCTACCACACATCAAACCAAGCCAAACAACAAAAACAAAATTCCATGTCGTGTGTGCAGAAATGAGAGAAAACTCAAAAGAAACATGGAACCCAATGTTAGCAATGAACTCGAGAAAACAAAGTGGATCACGACTAGCAGAGATGGTTATGGCTCTAAGGACGCTCGTTTTCATGGTTCAAATGACATTAGCTTCAAAGGAAACAAGGGTTAAACAATATTGGCACGGAAGCATAAGGGAAGTCATAGTATTGCCATTTTTATTGCAACCACTTTGCCGTAACAAAATGCACGCTTTCCAATTGTTTAAGATGAAAGTTTAAACACTCAGAAGTGCAGAAAAAACTTTAGCGATACTATTGTTTTGGATAGTTTAGATCGTTGCCGAAATCATCAAAATTCTTTGATTTATACCTTCCATCCGAATTTTATAGCATGAAATTTTGAGTGTAAAATAGAAAATTGCAGAAGCTGAATGGGGATTGAAAGAGTTTCCACTAGAAACTTTTAGACAATAATGTAGAATTTCAATTCACTATCGTTTAATTGCGAATTTGGCTTGTTTACAATTAGGACAATATGTAGTTTCCGAGAACATATAATGACGAAGTGCTTTTAAAAGCAACTGAATTAGGTGGGCTACGTGACGTGTTTCAATGCTCACACATAAAACACATTCAACTAAACTTAAAATTTCCGGCTTTATTTCTGAAATACAATTACAATTCAACGTATCTCTAGCACCATATCAACTAAAATCCCCTTTTACCGTCACCCGGAAGTATCGCGTAACGTAATCTTAAACTTGTTGCAACTCTTGCAATCCGAGCATGGGGGCGGTTTGTTCAAAAAGATTCATTGTAGCGCCTATGATTATTATCACATATTACCATTTTTGCAGCTAATATTAAAGAGTAAAGTTATATAGCAGCTCACAATTTCTATTTGTCTTTAGTTTAGTTAGATAAGTGCGGTATGAGTTTGTGTCTCTGTATTATTCCATGAGTCGGCTTCATGGTTACGTGAGTCATTGGGAGAAGGGGGAGTTCGTTTTCCATCTGGCTTGGCTTTCTATCTTGATAATGTGCTATGAACAAAGAATTTCTGGATCACTGAATTCACAATGGAACACTTTCTGAGTGTATTTTCATACTTAGGTCTTCACTCATAAAAGACGACACCGGTTCAGATTCATTCACCTGTTTCTAACTTTTAGCTTTATACGACCTTTACTAAAAAGAGCAGCGCATGGAACAGTGTGAGGTGAGGTCAAGAAACCTGTGTGAGCACAATTTTAAGATGGTATTAAAACTTCGTAACGTATGAACTCCTATAAATTGTATAGGCAATATTTGAAATGGCTATAAAATCCACATAGGTAGATAATATAAAAATGGGAAAACGTACTCCATTGTCTGATTACTTACTTAATTGCTTCTGTGTGAACTCAAATAGTTTACTAGTTTTTCTCCAATAAATCGTTACTCGGCAAAGTGTACATGCTTTCTTTTGAAGACTTTTTTATCGTCAAAGTAAAATGACTTTGTTGAAGCATTTGCTCCTTGACTTTTCCACCTTGATAGAGCATTAGATTTTGGCCATAAAAAGGCATACATAAATACACGAATTTGTACATCTCTCCATCCCTTTCACTCCTCGCTTTTTTACGCACAAAATCACACTTTATCTTTATTATTCGGTCACGCCAAAAATATCCCATGTCGTGTCACATAAAACCTCCCGTCTTTTACCTCTGTACCAAAAATTGCCTATAGTCTACTTATACATATTATATCATTCCGTTGGAATTGTATGTTTTTCACAATTTTCTCCTTATTTTTCTACATTGCGTGGAATAAAGAGCAATCAAACTACGCCGTCTGTGTTGAAAATGCGATTTTGGATGGCTATAAGTTGATAAACGGTTTTGTGGCTTCCACATAATATACATTTTTTGTTACACTTTTTGGATAAATTGCTTCTGCTACATTACATGGTTGATCACTTACTATTATTTCAAACGCACACACAACACGTCCAACGCATTTTTTCGCATTTTGCCAAACTTTCCTCTATCAAGCATACTTTCTTCCTGCCCGTCGTACAGAGAAATTACATCTAGAAAGGCTTATACTAACTCGGGCCATTTGTTTTATTAAATATTAAGATGGATACGAGCTAACAGCGAACCCGCCTTTTTAAATCGCGGATCATGTGGAATAGCAAAGGGAAAAAGCATGAATCATTCAGTTTACTGTAGAAAACAGT
>JAQIXW010004941.1:0-10970 GCA_034700685.1 Willowsia buskii | reverse complement strand
TCAATGCTCAGAAGAGCTTCCGTCTCGATCGCATCATAGGGAACGAACCGGTTATTTAAACTATTCTTTTTGGCTTTGATTACCTAAATTAAAATAGAACTTTTCTTTTTATTTCTCACCCGCACGATTGCCAATGTTTCAGTAACATTAATGCATTAAGTACTTACGTGAATTGGCACGCCAATATCTGGCCACCTCAAATCCGGCAGAGGAGCCTGAGGAGAGTTCCACACAACCACTACTTTATTTAAATACGGAAGCCCGAATAATCTCTGAAGAGAGTTCATCAACACTTGTTCTCTCTCATAGGTCAACATAACAATAGTAAACTGCTCCTTAGGAATATTCCCACCAATTGACTGACTATACTCTTTTCCAGAACCACCTGCTCCTGCAGCAATCGGTCGGAAGCCTAAAGAGGAACCCCGGAACTTGGCTTCAGAGGGCATTGTCATGTCCCAGGGTGAATACGGAAGCAGTTTGAAAGGCTGGTAGTGTGAATTCCAATAGTCATATTTTTGTAAATATATCATGCTATAATTTCGCACAAATGAGAGTGAAGGATACGGTGGCTCAATAGGACCTAAATTTTCTTCCTCTTCTGGATCAACCGTGAAGGTGTCTAGTTTCAATGGCTAGATAAATTAACGCAAATTAAAAATTTGATAATTAGAATTTCCATAAACTCAACGAATCTAACAAGCAATATAGAGTTTGTCATACCGTAAAGCTTTCATTAAAAACACTAGGCGAAGGGTAGTCCTGATGTGGATTCGGAGAGATTCCAATTCTTGTTCTCAGCGTCGCCAATACAGTTTCAACGATTTTCTCCATTGAGCTCAGATAGTTTTCAAAAACTTGTCTACCATTTTTTCTCAACGCCAGCAAATCAGCATCAGTGAAGGATTTCAAAAGATAGTGCATCTCCGTTATTCTGGCACTTGGCAGCGTGATAATAATCCTGTTCCAGTCTATCACTTCAGAAAATGGTGGCTCAAATCTGCCACCTATAATTAAAGGTATCGCACCATACTTCAGGCTTTCATAGAGGCGCAACTGAATAATATCTGAACTGATTAAAAAGTAGTCATCTGGAGGGAGAATGATTAACGAAAACGTAGAATCAATAAGTAATCTTGTTCGTAACAAATCATTCTCGCACAGGCTAGAAAGCTTTCCTACTCCACCCTTGTCGTTCGGACCAGACTGGACTTTGTTATCATTTGCTGCGTTTATCTCATTTTCTTCACTATTGTGACCACCTCCACCTCCCCTCTTCCCTTGATACTGAGGAATGTTGCATGAAAATTGGAAAACGAATGATTGTGGATCATCTTGCTGAATTTTGAGCAATTCGGATTGGGCATAATGGTCAGTTTCACCCCCTAAAAGTAGAGTAATAAATCATTATATTTTAAAATTAAATTGTATTTTAACACATGCATGTATACTTATTAAAATATTATTGGGAACAATATTATGGTTTTACCTAGAAAAGTTGCCAAATACTTTCTCTTAGCTGGCACAATAGGTGGTAAATGTGACCATATATCTCCTGTAGGTACAGCCTTCTTCCAATGACTAATAACTAGGTCATATTTAGGCCGATAACTATCCTTAAAAGCAGTCTCACTAATGATCATCGCCCTTCCAACGAATTTATAAAAATCTCCCTGTAAGATATCTCTGTACAGAGTCGCATTTTTGCACGTTAGCCACAGCACTCTATTTTTTCCATGGCTTATATTCTCATAAGAAACAATATCCGCAATTTTCTTTGGGTCGCATTCGTCGATTATGAGAAGAAATAAGCAAGACTTGAGCCTATCCGTGCTTGCGTATGGATTGTTACGAATTATTTGCTCTAAATTTTTGATACTGCTATCTGGACTATCAACAATTTCATTTCTGGTCTGATCCCTGTGAGCTTTTGATTGATTGATGAATTTGGAGAGATGAAACCGGAAACCTGAATACATGGGGCAGAGTGAGTAGTCGAAACAGGTATCCATTTGGCAGTGAGCAAGATAATTTCCCTGTGGTTTACTTTTAAATGGAGTGAATGCGTCGAATTCAGGGAAATTATGGAGTGGTGCTATAGGTTTGGGCCTTCCAAGTCGTGGCGTTCTTCGCTCCATGGCTTCTTTTTCAGCAACTTTAGCTTGCTGCAAGGAAATCTGAAGTCGATCTAATTCGTTGCGACGTTTTCCAGCCTCCATTTTCGCCTCTTCCAGACGTCGGTTCAAAAGTGCGATTTCAGATTGCACATGTTGGCGTTTAGCCTCCAAGTCACGGAGCTCGGAAGTAACACTAAATTTGATGCGGAGTAACTCTTCTATTCGGAATTTCAACTCTGCGCCTTTTAGCTTATCAACGTCGGCAAGTTGCACAATCCATGGATGCGAATTGATATCCTGCTCCAAACTGAAATTCTCATCAACGCCGACCTGAGTATAAAATATGATTAATATTTAGTGAGTATAATTAAGTGAGCAGCATGCTTTCGAACTTTTGACAATTGAATGTAAAATTCAACCAAATTAAAAGCCTTACTTTGTTCAAGTAGTAGTGCGTTAAAAGCGGAATCAGAAGTAGAAGAAGCACTACAAGGAAGATAATCTTGTACATTCGCATTTTCTCAAGCTCTCCCGGTTTGGGCTTCATGTGGGAGCGAGTAATAGTTAAGACACATCCACAATAAAAGATAATTAATTCGTGTAGCTACTAAAGGTGTCCAAATCCAAGGCCGAATGGACAATACTTCAGTTCAGCAGCCTTCGCGTCGCTCTCCAGTGGACATCACTCATAATTAGAGCTACCATCACTTGTCATTCCAGAATCAAATGACCGGAAGAATGTTCGAACATCCTGGGGATGCATAATTAAATTATTAGAGCCGTTTTTCTTTCATTGCTTTTATTGTATTAGCATGCCCTTCTTGCAGTTTTAATAACATGTCCAAAATTATTACCTAGATTTCATCAGTGCATCGACAGGAGTACCTTTCCGTCCACCAGTTGCCAGCGGTCTACACAAGCCAAAGTTTTGATTTATCCGAAGCTATCCCGAAGTTGAACTTATGTGTACATGCTTTTAAACTAAATTCATGTGCATGCAAATTTTCGTTAATGCAAGTGCAAAATTGCATTGATCTTTACTTAAACGAAATGGCGAAAATGATGAATATTATGTTTAGATAAGATCTTCACATGTGCCATTCGTGAACACAAAACTAATCCTTAAAGCATCCCACTGCAACCTTTCACCATAGGCAAATTAACAGGCAGGGCTAGGACCTGCTATGCATTAATTTTGGTGAAAAATAGCTATAGGTAATTCCGACACTTTCAAGTCAAAAGTCAAGTATGAAGTAAGTGGAGACGATAAAGTCATCTGGACGAGGACAGATCTTTCGATACATATTTTCAATGCACTTTGTGCTCAGAGAATGCATGAAAGATATCTGTTCTCCCATTCCTCCATCAACAAAATGGATCTAGGAGATCCGCGGCAATGTAATGGCCGCAACTCCAGCCTGTATTGTGTACTATGTGATATGTGATATATGGATATGGATACACAGGGCTGGAAATGTCCGATGTCCATACCTCAACTGCAGTGGAATCAGGTGAGCTTGTTTGGATACAGAAGAAACGAAAGCATTATGATGAAGAGATGTGAATGTGTGAATGTTGTCGCATGTCAAGTCAAAGTGTGATTGTGTAAATTGATTGATGTTAGTGAGAATGCAAACTTTTGTGCAAACTTTTTGAGTTACACCTTGACAAATAATTAGCTTATTATTTTATTGAAAATTTATTTGTCTATTGTTTATTCTCCTTTCACTGTTCACCTTCTGCTTTTGTGCAACATTTTTATGGGACAAGGGAACTCCAAATTTCGAGGTGAGTAAGCGGACAGACCATTTGTCACATACTACAGGAAACCCTCTGTAAGTAAAGTTTTTGAAGTTTTAACCTCTGTGTCCGACAGACGAGGTTGATTTTCCACCATACAACCGAGAAGCAACCGATTGAGGACTGACGGCTTTATGGCTCCTATTCCTGACCTGCTTACAATGGACAATCAAATGTCATAGTTATCATTGTGGAAATGACCCATCAGCGATGTGTAAACAACGAAGGAAATTCAACAATGTCGCTGCCTCCGCTTACAATTAGAAGACTTTGATGACCGGCGACTTGAGTAGTACCTAATTCTACGTGTTTCTTAAATGTCTGAAGGGATCCAGTCACTAGTCAAGTAGCCCACAAAGCCTAATCGTTCAATCGACAATAACTACCCCACATCATATAAGATGGAATACGAAGACTAGTAAACCCTTTCGGGTTTGTCTTGCCAGCAATCATCATCGTGGTATCATCACCAATGTATTGTTTTTACATAGACGTTGATTAAAATTTTATGTCAAAATGTCGTGTTCCAGTAATTATTCGGATTATAAAGCGCACGATAAAGTACAAGTTTATGTTCAGCCGTCAAGATGGAAGGACTTCGTTGGAGGCTTTCTCAGTGGGCTAATAAGTATTACAGCGACTTACCCCCTCCATAAAATAATGTTTCGACAGGTAACGCATACATTCCAAAATTACATAATAAAATCCATTATACGAGCGTCACATTGAGTCTCTTAATCAAAATTTAAAACATCGTTTCAGATGAGAGATGGACTTCCTCTTACAGTGGCGTTCGACCAAGTGAGAAAAGAGGGCTTTTATATGTTGTACCGTGGAGTAATGTCACCTCTTGGAATGCGAGCTGCAAGTCTAGCGATTATGTTTGGTTCTTATGGATCTTTTAAACATTGGCTTGAGGTGCAGCATCCAAACGGAAGTCGGCATGCAATATTAATTCTTAGTGCCACACTAGCTGGAGTCAGTGAAGCCTGCTTTGCAGTTCCTTTCGAGCGTGTTCAAACTCTTTTGCTAGATAAACAATTTAATTCCAGATTTCATAATACTTTGCATGCTGTCAAGCACCTAGCGAAGAAACATCCTGTTAAAGAATTTTATCGGGGCTCCTCTGTTATCATGTTTAGGAATTCTTTGGCCAATGTGCTATTCTTTTCTTCTCGGGAGCAAGCTAGTAAATTCATGCCCAAAGAGGGAACAGCGTTTACAAAATTTATTATCGACTTTATAAAGTAAGAAACCAACACCATCAATCATTTTTAAAAACTAATTAATTGCAAGATGGGGCTACAAATATGACGTTATTTTGTTTCTTTTTTTCAGTGGTGGACTAATAGGCGCTTTCAATAGTACGCTGTATTACCCTGTAAACGTAGTAAAGACAAGGATGCAGAGCAGGCTTGGGGGGCCATTCGAATCATCGAAAAATGTGTTTCTAAAAATTTATAATGAGAGAGGTCGTAGTTGGCGGGAAATGTATCGTGGCGTCTCTATGAATTATACTAGATCAATGTTATCCTGGGGCATAACAAATGCCTCTTTTGGACTAATTCGAAGTTATTTGGATGATGTCCCTAGTAAAGTGGAGAGATAACATAGTCACGGACGAGTACACACGCATAAATTTAATGTTCTAACAATTTACTAGAAATGCACATCGAGTGTGATTGGCGATCTCTGCTTCTGGAGAAAATTGGAAGAGCATTAAAATTGTAGTGCGATAATGAAAGAGTCAACTTTTTTGTTTGTTTTGCTCAGTTCTTCGTGCCTTCGTGCGTAGTAGTTGAAAATGTAGAAAAATAATATATAGAGCCTTTGTTTGGCAGCATGCATTATGAGAAACTCGTACCATTCTGTAGAATCTTAGTATTTATTTGTTTGGGAATGGACCGGAACCCATTATTAGCCTGATCCAATTTTGGTTGTAGCTAGTTGCTCGTGTTCTAGTCCTTTGCCATAATTTTCTATTCAAACTGGAAGCAAATCTAATCACGGTTTTGTTGTTTAAATAATTGTTTATGAATGTGGAGAAAGAAAGTCGAATTTACCTAAAGACAGAGTCGCGAAAATGGCTACCTGATCTAATCTATAGAACTGAAATTATATGTGAAAACTCGAATTCAATGTAATACATGAAAAGCATCTAACAAAATGACAAAAGGTGAATTTCTGTATGATAATGATAAACCACGCAATCACTGTAATTAGATTAGTAACTAACTAACTAGATGCCAGATATAAAATAAATGACTTTAAAAAATATGAAAAATAAATCGTGCAATTTGCAAATCTGATATTTGAACCGAAATGTTTCAAAAATCTTATACATGCTTATAAATACATAACTTTATCATCTGTATATGTAGTAAGTAGTTTAAAAATTTATCACGAAATAAACTATAGTTTGACAAAAATTGGAATAGGTAATATATTGTAGACTGATGGAAATCAATACGATCTTTGAATAACATGTCGGCATGTGGGAACACCAATAGCATATTTTAAACAAATTATTTTTATTTTACTTTTCAAAGAAACGAGAATACCTTTCATGCACAAGTGCGAAACAAGAATTATTAATATGCAAGTTTAATTTTTAAAATTAACTCATATACTTATTTATGCATTTGATAAAACATAGTGGCAAAAGGTTTTAAACAAATTATTCTAACAAATTCCAAACTCAATTCTTAAGTTTGACAATGGCCCAACATAAAAAAAATTAAAAGTTGTTGAAAAACTAATGAAAAACAAGTAACGTTAATGTTACTTGCAACTTCCTTTCTATAATTAGGTAAAAAGGTATACCCATGTTAGGTATCATCACATATACACAATTGACAAATACAGTTCATAGTGCTTTTTCTCGGTCGAAACAGCAGGGAGCGTCAGGTAATATTTACTTAAAAGCACTTTCATACCACATAACCTTACAATTTTTTATTATAATATAGTTTCTCGATTAAAATAAAATGTTTTCCAACTTACAATTATTTAAAATTTAGGAGCACCCAATCATTTCATTGACAAAATAAGTTTCAGGGTTCAATCCGTACTAAACATACATGCATCCATGCATGATAACTGTAACAAATTGCCAGATCAGTTTTTCTTAACGTAAGACATTATCATATATTACCTGAAATATTTCAAATATCAATTTCGAATTGAACAGATTTATTTTGCCATTAACTAATTACTTTGTTAATAAAAATATATATTATCGCATTACAACGTATTTGCGTTAATAAATGCATATTATAGTACGGCAGCAAGTTTGCTAAAAACATTACACGAACATTGAACAGTTGGCTGCGAAACTTCCTACATTCTTTGTTCTTTAGTTCTAAAGAAAAGGAACAATTTTAATAAAGGCGAACAAATTTAGCTCTACAGAAGCACTAGTATAGAAATTATATTTTCTGCTTTTAGTGCTTTTCGATGTCGCCGTATTCGTGATGATAATGCAACGCAAAACCTCTACCTACAACCTACATTGCATGTTTTCCTAATAATAATCTTAGCTTTAACTATCAGGTCACGAAGTCATTTCTCGCATACCAAACCTAATTAATTAATTTTTAAAATCTTTTCTAACATTTATAGAATTAATTAAGGACTTAGCATTTCTTGTACTAAATTGTAAGTTTCAATCACTCTTTTAGTTATTGTTACTTGAACAAATGAGCTTTCAGCAAAATTCGTAATATGGATCAAATCACGAGCAAGAGCAAGGTAAGCTAGCCTACTTATTGATTTGAGGTATTCTCAAAAGGTTAAGAGGTTTAAAGTATTTATACGCAAATTCAATAAAAACAGCTCCAAAAATTATATAAAATTATGGATGGCCCAATTATGTGATTTGCTCTGCTTGAAAACCATTGGTTTATACGTTTATAAAGGTTTGGCGAGAGAATGTTCGCAAACTAATATTACTGTAACAAAATTTAACAACTAATATATCCACAACACTGTAACAGTAAATAATAGATAAAACAAGATTGAATCGGTTCATGTGATACACCTAATAATTTACATAATAAGTGAAGTGTAGTAGACTCAGTGTATTATGTATTCTCAAACAACTATAGTGTGCCATTAAACTGAGATTCACGGAGGTGAAATCGTATGCGTCATGTTGGAGGGGCTTAACATCATCGCTGCAAATGCAGATGATGTCGGAGAAAACGCCATTGTAGTAACGCCTGCACCTGCGCTTGTAGAAGCTGAAGCAATTCCACTGCTTGCTGGGCTGCTGGACACTTGATGGTGCACATATGCCGACATCTCTGGCAGTTCTTCCATAAGGACATCAGAAGGATGTATACCTTTGAAAGATTCATTTTTTCGTTCAATGTAAGCCCGACGATATTCAATTAGCCCTGGGGGGACTCGACCTTCATCTAAATCTTTGGCCCAAACTCTAAGACAATCCATTTCTCTTCGAAGGGCACCGATGGCACGCTCAGTCTCTGAAATGATCTCCTCCAGATACTGATATCTCAGCTTTTTCCTAGCACGGCACTCTCTGGCGCTTTGTCTACTTCTCTCTGAAACAAAAAATAAAATATAGTACATTCTCAACTTTCCATTGGAGCTTTGAGCACACAACGGAATAAAGGAAGTATAATAATAAATAAATTCCTGTACCTAATTTTGCTTTGATATCGACCTTATCAGCAGACTTTTTGGTCAGTGAGCGAGTTCTCCCTCTGCGACACGTTTCCCCTTTCTTTTCCTCCTATTTTTCAAATAAAAATGCACTAAACTTATACAAGTGAACAAACAATTTTAGCTCTCCTCCAACCTAATTTGAATGTAACTCCTACCTCATCAGGGTCCACTCGTTCCTCTTTTACGACACTCATCATGGGAAATGGAAGCTCTTCACTCGTTTCCATCATTCTGCCCCCACTAAACTCCATAGTCAAAAGTTGATAGATTTAAATGGACTTATGCTATGGTTAATTTATAGTTATTATTATTATCAAAACAAAAAGTTAAATTATCCGAAATTGTTAGAATTTATTTGAATTTAAGCTTCAACACTATGAGTAAAAAAAGATCTACAGAAAGAACTTAAAATATAAATTACCACTTGCAAACTTATAAATTTGAAAATGCAAGAAAGGTATCTATGTTTGAAATTATGACCATCGAAATTTAGTCAATCTAATTTTCACCTTACTACTCACCAGTTTTCGTAGAACACGTTGTTGTGCACTAATATAACAAAATCCCAGACACGAGACAATAGAGAATTCCTTTTGTAAATTGAAAAAAATTAAACAGTTGTAGTAGGTCTCTGTCTAGTCTGCTGCAAACATGGGGCATAGACCAAGGTTTGTAAAAGAATGCTGCTTAAACTGCTCACTATAAATTGCAAACATTAATTTTTTGTTGAAGAATCGATAGTTGTCGTATTGCAGTGCATCCTTCTTTGCTTTGTGTTTAGATATTACTTTATTTTGTCACTTTTCTCAGGAATTCCATTCAGCATGTTACTTTACTTGCTTTGCTACTAATAATGGTAAAGTATAAGGTGGTAATGAAAAAAGATGATGAAATTGCAGAATCTGGAATTCACTTTTTTGCGACTTAGCATCTTTTGTTTACACAATGGTGCATAAATGTGAGTGCACAATCATATATATGTGTATTTATATGGATTACTACAAGAAAAGAAACCCACTTCACTTATTGCCACTGCCAATGTCCCACCTCTAAACGACCTCTAAGTTAATTGTTGGGTAAAATGATTTGGTAAAGCAGGAACATCCGGAGGAACTCAAAGTTTTAGAAATATTGAAGAAAGGTGTTTTTGAAACATGCAATCGTATATGTCAACTGCCACAATAGTTCGTGGGGTACACACCTTCTTGTTCAATAGAAGATACAACTTTTCTGAATACCCCATGACGTATTGTTTACTCACAAAACGGCTCATGTGATCCTATAAGGAGTCGTGAATACATCACGTTACGTGCCAACCTAAATTATGCCTAAGACATTGCATCTAATCTAAACTAGCTAAACGTAATGAATGTATTACATTACATACTTCACCAATTTGAACAGAAAAATAGTGTATACAGTCGTGAAGTATGAATGACCCCTTAGTTTACTTTGAGAATATGCAGCATGCATCCGATCCATGTTTACAATAAATACCTTATATACTTATTATTGTGCCAAATACTATGTATACTAGTATGCGACGTATGTAATTATCAAGCTGCAAGGCTATTGTGAATGGATTTCAAGTCTTTTCAACATTTGCTTGGCTTTGTTGGCCCCAGCTTTACGACACACTACAGACGGACTCCAGCATGATGCAGATGTAACATGAAGAAACAAACTGAAGCCTTGCAGCATGCAGATCAAAATACAAACATATTTACAAGCAACAAATAACTTTTCACTACTAACTTCACACTAAAGCGAACTAAATCTATATAGTTACATAATTGATGAAAAATCTCTAACAGATTTGTATAAGATTTCCATCAGATTCGGGTCACATTCGTAACAGATTTGTATAAGATTTGTAACAGATTTGTGTCAGATTTTAGTAAGATTCGTAACAGATTCGAAGCTGATTCGTATATTATTCGTTACAGAATCGTAGCAGATTCGTTACAGAATCGTAGCAGATTCGTTACAGATTCGTAGCAGATTCGTGCCTGATTCGTAGCAGATTGGTAGTGGATTAGTAACAGATTCGTAGCAGATTCGTAACAGATTCGTAGCAGATTTTAATCAGATTCGTAGCAGATTTGTGTCAGATTCGTAACAGATTCGTAGCAGATTCGTAGAAGATTCGTTACAGTTTCGTAACATATTCTTAACAAACTTCTAAAAGATTCATAAAGAGATTGTGACAAGTTCGTGAAAGATTCATTACAGATTTGTAATTGATTTCTATCAGATTTTAGTAAGATTTCTATCAGATTTTAGTAAAATTTCTATCAGATTTTAGTAAGATTTCTATCAGATTTTAGTAAGATTTCTATCAGATTTTAGTAAGATTTCTATCAG
>JAQIXW010004940.1:0-10973 GCA_034700685.1 Willowsia buskii | reverse complement strand
ACTATATATAATCGTTTTGAATCCTAATAACCTCTTCCTACAAGTGTTGAATGTTTATAAAAACTTCAAATATTTTATGTTTGGGCAGAATTGATGAAACTGAAGTTGAAATCATGGTTTGTGAGCCAGATTGTTCCGAGGCTCGACCATGTGTTCATAAATGTTGTGACGTTGGTCAAGTATGGGATTTGACAGAGTATCCAGATGGCCCAGCTCGATGTGCTTTTTCTGGTGAAAACCTATGGATGCCTAAAATATACTCTGAAGTGAGGGATAAAAAACCAATAGATTCGGTAAGACCACATATCATTGTGAGTCATCCGAGATATTGGTGTGTTGAAGATTCAACTATACATATGCTGAAACCGTTTTTGGATGAAAGAAAAAGACCGTAAGGGTTTCTTACAAAAATATAAAAGCATTGTTCCTTTAACTTAATACTATCAAAGTTTTTAGGTCAATGGTTTCCGTCATCCAGCAAGAGATATTATTGCTTCCGCTAAAATGCAATAAAAATTGATACTTTAAGGTTCCGTATTCTTCAGTCTGGAGAAGTATGGTATAAATTTGATAGACGAAAGTGGGCACCATTCACAAAAGGAACGTATTGTGTGGATGGTTCTTTCGTAAATTATGATTCCAATGATACTGGACATTTTAGTGGAAACTACGAAGACACTATTGTCTGGGACTGTGGCCCACCATTAGTCACTCCAACGGTAATTGAGCGCCCAAAATGATCCTGGTCGGGAGATTCGCAAAGCCTTATCCAGATAATATTTTGTTCAGCGAATGTAACAATTTTGGCCCTATGATTTTTGGACTAAAGCAGAACATGCATGGATTTTGAGTTATCGTTGTAGTTTTCTCACATGTAATTTTAAACTAGTATTGGGCTATAATTAGTCCAACTTTATATAAATTATTAGACAATTTGTTTTTGTTGAAAGATACCACTAACGTAATAATACGAACATTAGTGTTACCCGTGTAGAGGTTTTAAATCTCATGCTATTGAATCTGTTACAAAAATTATATTTCAGAATTTAAAATTTTTGATGTGCGTGTATGTACATTTAGCTGCAAGGCTTTGTGATTCAGCCCGGACACCATGTACTCAAGTTATTTCTTTAGAATAGAAGAACATTTTTTGAGAAATGTTTCATACTTACACTCCATGTATTCTGTCATAAACTAACAAATTTATGGATTTTTTCTTCAATTTCCAGACAATAGTAACATCGGAGCTTTATGGAGTTTCGATGGTTATTGCATCTTTTTTCCTATTAATAACAATCATCGTCTACACATTGCTTTGGGACAAACAGAATGTGCATGGTTGGACATTACTCTGCTATTTCGCAGCTTTGTTCTTCCTGTACATATTTTATTCTGCGGTTCATTTCACTTCATTGTCTCTGGTCCAGGATGAAGCAGGGGGAGGAGTTGCATGCTACATCATTGGTTAGGAAGAATCAACTGTATTAAGATACAAATGAACAAGAAAAAAATCCTAACCGTTTCAAAATGTCTTGTTTTCTATTTTTAGCTGTGTGCGCTCATTTCTTTTTCCTCGCTAGTTTTTGCTTCATGTCATGCGTAAATTTTGATCTGTACTGGACTTTCAGGTAAACTTGACATAATAAGCAATAGTAGCAATAATTATAATTTGAATCAATTCTAGTCTTAAACAAGAAACTTTCCCCTAATTGTTCTATTCTAGAGCGCTAATGCCAACAGGAGGAAAGTCCAAAGGCATAAAGAAATTTCTCGCCTATAATTTATTCTCTCTCGGAATCCCTACAATAATAGTTGCTGTTGGAATAACGCTAGATCGTCTCTACAGGTAAAACGAGCTTTGAGATTTGTTTGTTTATTAATGTGCGTAGTTAATATTTTTTATGTGCACCTAATCTACTACTTACAAAACTAAAATATTTACGCTTCCATAGAGACGACCCAGATAGTGAAGTAATTATACCAGAATATGGTCAAAAGACTTGTTATCTGGATAGGAAATACGCAACGCTTCCATATATGCATGCACCAGCAGGAGTCCTTCTCAGTTGCAATCTTGTGTTTTTTACCGTCACAGTCACCACCATGTACAAAATACAACAAAGCACAAAGTTTGCGACGATGAGTAGCTCGAAAAATGCAAGGCAAAAGCAGTCGTAAGTTTTCCAAATGAAAAGATTTTTTTTTGGTGAAAGCATATTTCGTCATAAAATCTTTGCTCATTATTACTTTGTACTTATCACCATCTATATGTTTGCCTAACACCAAATACAAACAAAAAGGTCTTGTTTTCACAGGATGGTGTTATTCGCCAAACTATTTCTAGTAATGGGTTTGCCCTGGATATTTGAGGTATGTAAATAAACCGTTTATTAAAGCATAGATTTATGCAGCCCTTCTATGCCATGTTTTTAGGATAATATTATGTTGTTGTCCTACAGGTTATTTCATCAACGACTCAGCAAGGCACCGTTGTACCAATATACTTCAAGATCCTGGACATGATAAATATTTTCCAAGCGGTTGCCATTTTCATTATATTTGTTCTGAAGGTTGATATAAGGAATTCACTGGAAAATAAATATCCCCGATTCCAACGTAAGAATTTAATTAAAATTGTTGCAATATTGTACACGAGTATGACATGCACTAAAAGTAAAAAACAAAGAATGACGGAGGACAGAGGACATAAGAGAACGAATGTCAAATTTGGTAAAGCTTTTCATGTACTGATCTTTCATGCGTGGAGCAAAAGGCAACAGGCAAATCCAGCATTGGATTTTCTGCAAGTATTACTTCCACTAGTGAATGGTTGATGCCACAAAAATTCTGTTATGACAGTAGACAAATATGTTTAATTAAATTGAGCGGAAATGGACACATGTATGTAATAATACTGTATGGTTACTCTTTTTTTACGTCAACATAGGTTTCATGCTGGCAATCTCAATACGACCGGAGAGAGCAGATTCCATTTTGCGCAGACATCCCAGACTTGGTTTCATAATTAATCCTTTAACTAGGTCATTAACAAGTACGAGATCGTTCTCCACCGCTAAGACAACACTAAGTAATGGAACAGAAGCATCAACCAGCAGTCGAGCAAATGTTTTAGGAAGAAGAGACAGTGAGGCAATGGAGCTCACATCTTCCAGCTCTGCAAGTAACAGTCCATCAGGAAGCTTGGGAGGAAAACGTTCGGTGAAAAAGAAATCGAAGCACATCCAAGCTTTAGAATTGAAATAATCATTTGTAATAACTTTTATTTTATTACTGGACAATAGATTCTAGAAATATCTAGATGAAAGAGAACTTAATTTACTACCATCATAAGTATTAAATACGGTCTGCGGCTAGTGACATTTCAAGGAATACGTTATCTGTTAACAGCTGCTATTACATGTAAATTGTAGACAACTATGAATAGGTCTTGCTGACCACAACTTGTTCAGTCCCAATTAGGTAGTTACTAATAATACACGAATACTGCGCACCAGTTTAACTCTAGCGTTGCACTACGTTCAAATTGGAACTTGCCGTCAGAGAGAAGAGGTTATCATACAAACCGCTTTGTAAGTTTACGACAGTTATATGTTCATGTCCATATGTATATGATTTGGCTAGTAGAATATTTAAACCCAGTTGTATATTTTAGTCCATATGTCACAGTTTCAGTTTGTGTAAATATTGCTGGTAACTGAGATGTGTGGAGATGACGCAATCAATTTTCTGTCCTCTGGTTTCCTAGAAGTTAAAGCACTTTAGCAACGTTGTGGTTTGTTTGCTTGTGTTCATTAGTTTTTAAAAGTAAAAGAGTCATGAATCTCTTTTTATTAAATAGATAAGAGCGTGGTGCAACTCTATTTATCTAGTCTATAGATAGGTTTTGTATATAATGAAGTAAATGATTTCTATGATGTTCAATAAACTGTACATTCTATATATTTTTTTTTCTTTCTAGGGATACCACAGCATTATTTGAATATTACATATATACTGATATCTAATTTTCTACTCGTATCTCATATATTAATACAAAACAGACTTCATAAAAGCAACTGCGAGCTTATTTCATCCCTGCAAAACACCACGATAGAGTTAAGCACATCTGCAGCTTCCGCGAATCATACAAATTTGGTACTAGTTAGTATACGTATCTGTGAAAACCAGAAACTTTTCTGCTGTTGGTTAATAAAATTCAAAGTTCTGAAGAAAATACAATCCAACGATGGTTGTCAGTCAAAACAAAAAGAGTCACCTAATCAGCAGGATAACACATTCTTAATTAACTGCTAGTAACATGCTTTGCCATATCACTATCACTAATCTTTGTTATCCATTTCAACTTTATTGATGTGTTGACAAAAGTAGCAAACAAATTTTTGTAAATACACAGTTGATAAACATGGACACACATAAATATAACCTTCAAGTTCTTCATTCGACTATTTTTTAGGAGTCCCGCGTACATTCTAAGGAGACGGAAAACAACGTGACAAGTAGTGGTAGGTTAGTGCAACTATTAGTGAGTGTCTTCTTGATTCCAAATTCCAGTATAAATGAACATCAAGAAATAATAGTACTTCAAATTATCAATACAAGCTGGAAGCTGACATTAAAACGACTTGACTTCCTCGCATGACACCACAACAGATTGTTTTCTATTGTTTCAGTCTTGTTAGTCTTGTATTAGTATCAGGATGCCCCTGCTTCATTCCAAGCGTTCATTTGCAAGCTTATGATAGGCAATGGTAGTACCTGAACTCTAGCTTATCCATAAATAAATTGACATTTTAGCTGTTTTCAACTTTATAGATAGTTGTGTAACATAATTAAAAATAAATGTAACATGCAACATAATATACAGCTGCTGTATCGTCTTTTTTGTTTTTCGAGAATTCCGTGCATAAATGTAAATGTGTCATTGTAATTAGCGAGTTTGTTTAGATTATTATTCTCCTCTATATACATTTTTATACTTTTCCGTGTAAAGTTTCAAAAGCAGATTACCTTGCATACTTGATTAATGTTCGTAGCAGTTGAAAGACCTTTGTTCATCTGAGCTTTCGTGACTACCATTCAGCAATGCAACAACTACATCAGAGAATAGCACATATGGACTTTAGTGAAAAATGAGTGAAATATTGTAATTAATTGCTAATTAAACATTTGTTAGCACAAATTTTCATTAAAAAATTCAAGGCAAAAGAAAACGGGGATTCATCACGACCACCACATTAGAAATAGTGCATCGGAGTTAAGAACACGTTGGTTTGAAAGCATAATATACCTTCGCAAATATTTGCTGACCAATGGCCGGATGCTGTGGCGGTCGCTGGTTATGGACTATATTTGTCGTTATAATTATGTGTAAATTTGCATTTTCTGCTAACACATCTTCAATGCATGACAGCATTAGTGTTAGCAATCATCCGAGCATCTCACTGAAAAAATGTTGTTTTAAAAATATGACGCAAAGTGTCGATGGGGATGAGGATAACTGTGCTGATTTTCAAGTGACTGGAAATGTTTTAAGGTCGTATGGAGTCCTTAAAGCTGATGGTGCAAATATACTTCCGGTGGTTAAAGTTTCAGCTAGCATGTAAGCACCAGCGCTTGTTTCCAAAAATGTTAAAATAATTATTTTCATGTAGCATGAAGATAAATATTATATGAAAATATCTACGCTTAAGTCTCTTGCAAGATCCTTTGAGCTGCAAAAATATGGATGACAATGTTTTAAAATTGTCGGTACCTGTATGGAACGAACCTGAACCTGTTCAAGTAGCATCCAAAGATATGTACTCGTTTTTCTCTCAAGATGGACAATTTCACTATGACGGGCATACTTACTCCAGGGAAGAGTACTGCATTGAAAGGTATCTTTATCAGATTTTTATTCGTTCTTTGCATCAGAGACGGAAGGCTTAAGAAGTAGGAAATTTACATTTTTAGCATCATCCCAGAAATGATAAAAGTTGTGACATGCGATTACACGTCTTCATGTTCAAATTATGGGAACAACGAAATCTTCACAAATAAAAGGCCTTGTGTATATCGGTGTTGCAACGAGGGGCAAGTGTGGGATTTAGCTGGTAATCCTCAGCGTTGTGCAGACTCTGGAGATCACAAGTGGAAACTTCCGCAGTATTTTAACTTGAGTTCAAACGAACTTGTTACCTCTGAGTCGGTTGGAATTGCGGAAGATCTGACTGTCTTTTCATTGCATCCCAAGCACATTCGGAAAACCTGCATGGAATTCGGAGTTCAGTATACGTTCCATATTCCAAATCAAAAGATTCACAATGACAAAAGATATCAAGGCAATTATGGAGACCATCAGTAGGTTTGAGACAAAATTTGAGTGAAAATTTTCTAGTATAATATGTAAATGTGGATTTTAATGCGAATTTCCATAAATATAACTGAAAGATTTAAAGTTTTGGCGGATGGCACTGTGTGGATGAAACTTCGGAAACTTGAATGGGTTCAATTGAAACCTGGAGAATATTGTGTGGATGGATTCCAAGTAGGAAAAGGAACGTACACAGGAGATGATTCTAGTGATACCATACTTTTCGAATGCAAGGTTTTTGAGACTGTTCAGCAGTTGGAAGGGCAGGAGGTACGAGTGTATGATTTGGAAGGATTTTACGTTAAAAATATCTTAAAAATTAGCACAAATATATGTGTGTTTTTCTGTATGTAGCGTCAAAGGAAGTATTCCCTGAGCTTTGGAATAATCATTTTCTTCTGTCTGCTATTCCTGTTGATGACGACAATCGTTTATATCCTTCTTTGGTCAAAACACAATATACACGGATGGACAGTATTCAGCTATATTACCACACTCCTCATTACTTACCTGCTGCTCGGTGCTAGTCATTTTGCAAGTGTGTTATTGGTTCGAGAACATACACAAGGAAAACTAGCAATGTTGACATTTTGTGGATTGCTTGGTATGTTTCCTCACTTTCTCTTTGGAAAATTGGAAATTGTTTCATTATAGGCATAAAGTATGTATGTTGGTATATATATTTCTATGCAATATAATATGTTCCATTTCCCACTTGTTTCAGGTATACTCTGTCACTTTTCATTTCTCTGTACTTTCTCCTGGTCGACCGTATTAAGCTTTGATCTCTTTTGCACCTTCCGTACTCTGAGACCAAGAAGAAATGGGAAATCAAACGGACTGAAAAAGTTTCTCCTATATTGTTTATTTGCTCTCATGATTCCTGCCGTCATTGTAACAGTTGGGATTCTGCTGGATGTAACTTACAGGTAAGTAGGTGGGCATTAGACATGGCTGAGGGTGGTTCTAGCAAGTAATAACAGTGTCGTATCTGTACTAAAGCTACATGAAATGTTGAAACGCGGAAATGCAGATAAAAATGAATGCGTCATCGGAATTTGCTTGCTGGAATTCCGGGAGAAATGACAGATTATTCCCGCGTCATTCAACGACTGCAATACATGATCGTATATGATGATGATGAATATTTTTTATAATTGTATTATGATGTCTATGTCTGGAACAACCAAGGGACAACCTATAAACAATATGTAATGTGTTACCTATAATATAATTATACTTTCTATAATCTTAACCCATGCACATCAAGTACGGATGCTGCCAGTGATGTCATAAGCCCAGGATACGGCAAGCCTGTTTGCTACGTGGAACCCCGATACGCAAGGTTTTATTTTGTCATCCTTCCAATCGCCGTTTTTCTTGCAATTAATTTCTCATTGTTTTGTAACACCGCTTTCTCGGTGTACAAGGTGAAAAAATCGACGCGATTTGCCAGGTCAAGCTCCACGAAGAAGAAAGAGAAAAACCAGACGTATGTTGAAAATTTGAAGTTTCTTTGCTTTAAAATAATTTGCAAAAGTTACATTTGCAATCTTTGATTTCCATCTAAAAATATACTTATTTAAAGGGCCATTTAATATACATTTTAGCATACGTATATTGCACTGTTTTCCATATGCTAGGTTGCGATTGATCTTAAAGTTACTTTTAGTAAACGGAGCAGTATGGGTTGTGGAGATAATTTCTTGGTGTTTTCAAGAAGACTATGATGAAGTTGGCATCATTTCCTTCGTTTTAGATGTGGTAAATGTTCTGCAAGCTGTGGCCATTTTCTTTCTCTTTGTTTTCAAGAACGACATTCTCGAATCCTTGAAGAGAAAGTATCCTTGTCTTGAAGGTAAGTGAATTAATAATTGTGTAATCATTCTATCTATTCATAGAAAGTGAATTAAACGCAATTGACTTATTTGTTACTCATATAGGCCCAGTAAATTTTGCTTTCAAATTAAAAAATATCGGAGCCACTACGCAACGTCCCAGTGAGAATAACGTTGCACTTACAACAAGTACTGGAACATCTGTCAACGTTAAAGTTAAAGATAGCATGCCAGTTTCTACTCTTTAAATGATCACATACTCTCATGGTGAAACTGTTGCTGATTTCATTTTTGCTACACTTTGAATTGGAAGTGTAAAAGTGTAAAACGGTTCAAAAATATAGTCGATCGTATGCTTTTTTTTGCTTTTCCCAACCAAAGATTTCGGCAATACCAGCTAAAATCTCTAGTCATGGTGTATTTAATTTTATTCACTCATGAAATTTATTTTTGTTATTTAATAACTTGTAAGGTAGTGCAGCAAAGTGTTTTGTAAATATTTACATAAGAAATATGGGATGTACGTTTTTTTAAAGTTATGAAATAGATAGTTTATTTTTCTTTCATAAAAAATTATTGAAAAATAAATGTATAATTTTTGGAATTGTAATTTGCAACTCAACTAAACTTTATGAAGATGAATGATCTGTTGAAGGCCTCAATTGACGAAAAATAGCCTCTTACAGCTCTTCTGTAATCTCATACTAGATAGAGAGAGAATGTCACGTCAGATGCCAGGTAAACCAAACTTTGTCATTGGGAAAAAAGTCTCTGACCACAATCTCCAAACCCGGCATCGTTGCGAGTTCAAGGTTAAAAGATGTATGAAAATTTGCTGCGGCCAGTAGTGGTATTATTTTCTATTGACGCACATGTTTTTGATGGTAGAATATCCAGTTGCATAATGCTCATTAGCAATGGCCAACTTTCACCTTCTTGACTTCCATGTTTAAGCTCCTTTTGCTCCATTTTATAGTTGATATTCTCTAAATCTTCTTCTAAACAGCCGCCACTCTTACTTTGAACGCTCTCTCCACTCAAGACGCTGCCTGGTACCTCCATGCTCTTTCTATATATATCTTGTTTATTGGAAGCGATGTTTTCACTTTCACTGCACTCATTTGTACCTGTTCCCTGGTCGCTCTTACTTCCATCGGATCCCACTAGCTCCCCTTTGATGTCTTTTTTTAAGCTTCGTCCAATTAAAGCTGCACACAAATCCAAGTGCTTTTTGTCAGTCATAAAACCTCCCGGCGTGTTCTCAGCTTCATACTTGATGAAAATTCGAAGCAGCTCTATATCCAGTAATTTTTGAATATCCAGGGTAGTTTCATTTTCACTACCTGTATTTGATAAGAGGTAATATACCTATGTTTAACTTAACTATTTGTCAAGCCAGAAATGTATATCAGACTGGCATCAACAAGGTTAAGGCTTTTCGGTATGTAAATTAAACCGCTTTCAATACCAAAACACTCTTTGCTGCACTTCTTCCATTGTTGCTGGCCAGAGTGCAAAATTTCTGCTAAAGGAGGACAAAGTCTTGTATCTGGAATGAAGGTTGATGATGAAAGCTTACATCCACTGAACTCTTCTTCTATGGTAAACGCTTGCCACTGGGCGTTGGAAATGCCTCCAAGGATTTCCCTATTATATTGCCTTGTGTTTTCTAAATATTTTAGGACAAATATTACAAATACATGAATTAATATGATTTAAAATTGCGCTTTTTGATGCATGGTCTTACTGGTAGTAAATACAATCTAGTATTCAATTTACCCTCTTCAGGTTTGAGCTTGGAATCATGCCTAAAAAACTCATCCTTGTGCATTTCTCTCTACGTTGACTGCTTTATAAATCAATCGAGACAGTCTATTCGAACTAGGAAGTATCAAAAATATGAACTACACAAGCAAAGAGGGCTAAGGTGCACTCGCACAATGAAATGTGGAAGAATATTAGAAAGTGTAGAGGAAATTTTCCGATTTGTGTTTTCAAAGATATCCTTACTGTTTCGATAGCTCCTAACTAATATCGGACAATTGGAATGCATACTCTTTCTTAAACGAATATTTAAATGCTAATCATGTGTAGTTCGATTTCATATGAAATTTATGGTAAAAATTTACATTTTCAAAAAGAAACGGACGTGCATTTTCAAAAAGTACACCGTGGAACAAACCTCTTTCCTGAGAGCATTTTTGTTTTTTACCATGTTTACTGTGGTGAATAGAGTATATAGCACATATAGAAATTTAAGTTTCAGAGTCATGAATGATGGAAAATTCTTGCTTATTTAGGAACACAAACCCTCCAGTTTAATGATCATTCATTGGAAATCCCTTTCTTTCTGAGAAAAAGTTCCACTTGCATCATAAATACGGATTGCTCATGCCTAGTCAAAGCGTAAGTACCCACTATCTTTGCATGCCTCGTGTTTCTGATTTTTCGTAATGTGAATCCAATCTTTTACGGCATTTTCGCTTATGTATACTTGATTGATGTTCTATTTTCTTTCCCTTTAATGTCGATATACATAGCAGCAATACGCAGTTTAATGGTCTATTGGATAATTCTACCTCAGTCGGCTGAGTATTGAATCACGGACAAGTAGACATGATATTGTACGCCAAGATAACTTGCGATTACGAAACTAGTAATTCGATAATAGCTCTTCTTATTACCACACAAGCGTAGCCTAGAGAAGAGGCCTCTCTCTGGACACCAATCTATTTGATTCGTATAGAAAATTGCAGTAAATC
>JAQIXW010004939.1:0-10974 GCA_034700685.1 Willowsia buskii | reverse complement strand
GCAGACATGAAATAAATTGAAATTGAAAAGAACTTCAGCAGGAAAATATTTTTTCAGAGTAACGATGAACGAGAAAAATTATTACACTATTTGTTGGTTGTGGGGAGTTCTTTATATCAAACTTACTCACAGAAAGATGAACTGCTTTACTTTCAGAGTAGTCATAGTATACAAGCTCAAAATTCGTATGAAACGTACGGCAAAAACTAACTGTCCATCCATCCGTCTGTCTGTTTCTGTTTAAAGTGGATCCCCTTTTTGCCTACATACGTGCATAGATCTTGTATGCGAGGAAGCAGGAATACATACGATCATTCAGATCACCGCCGTCACATCATAATAAAGCATGTTGAATGAAATGCACGTACTAGTAGTATGTTTCATTTTTAACGTGCCTATATGCACACGTATGCATTTTAAGGGAGTTGTAGCTGCGTAGTAATCATGACGGTGATCATCATGATCATATTTTTGTTTGATGGTTTGGTTTTGGTAACTCTGCAACTTAACCACCGCACCACCACCACCACCACCTCTACTCCAGCTGCACTTTTGCTACTTTACTACCCCGCTGTGTGCCTGTCTGTTATAACAGATGTAATAAGGGTGTTCTCTCTCCACTACCAAGACTTGAACAAAAAATATTATGCTACTACGTGTATACTTTTTTGGTACTCTGTGTGTACGTTTATATAAGGATCATCATCATCATCATCAGCCGTGACAGAAGAGCGGTCGCTACTTTGCTTCATACATAACATAATGTACATACTAGGTAGAAACATTGTTAAGTAATGCAACAATAAGAGGAACAACCCCTGATGATCTCTTCTGCACACAGAGCCAGTAAAGTTAACAAAAAACCGCTCATATTTTCCATATCCATTACCGTCATCATCCCTTCTTCCTTATTGTAGGCCCGTGTAAAAAGGCGACACATCTTATTAGGTATGCATACAAAAGCTAGCATATTATCTATATTTGTGACCATGAACCATGCGTTTATATCCATCAAAAAAGTAATATTATTCACAATTCACATTTTTACGCACTCAGCTCATCTCCATATTATCGTGATAATCATGTGGTGTCTATATGTATTATGTATGTAGCAAAAAAGTTTACTCTATTGAACGTTGAATATCAAATGTGTCTTCTCGTCCTCGCTGTCTTTTACGATGAAGTAATTCTAATGGGCAAAAAAACGACCATGACAGATAAACAGATAGATATTCCGCATTAGCATTAAAAGGCAGAAAAAATGCGTATCTTCTTGGGACAAAAAAATGCGTTAAAAACTAGTCACATTTTTTACAAAAAAGTAACAAAGTACTTTATTTAAATGATTTGATGGATGCGGACACAAAAGACGACGAGAAAATGAAGTCAACTCATAGATTATCATAGAATATTGGTAAAATGGATAATGTGTGCGCATGCTTCTGAAGTTATGATTAGGATGAGTGTGGAGAAGTATAGCACATAGACTGTAAGACTATTTAGGGAAATGAAAAGTGTCTGTTATAAATAGCGATAGAGACGGAGACAGACTGATTGTGAGTACTGGTTTCTACTTGGTGTAATGTTGTAACACCATTTTCATTTGAATAACACGACACGATGGCAATTAACGGCCTTTTTCTCTCTCTCGGCAAGAGAGACTATTATGTGTGACGGACGGCGACTCTGAGATTATTAATCCAAGCTAAAGGTCATCCGCCGCATATCTTCCAACCAAACATAACACTACCAAAAAGTCACTCTTTACAAAAAAAGATGGATAAAATCGTACGTTACTTTTTCCCTATGATGGTAATAATAATATGCAATGCAGTAGTAAATCACAGTGCTAACGTTTAATTTGACATTCACATGTGTGCTCACATTGCACAGTCCATCTTCTTTTTCCTCTCTTTCTCTGCCCGTTTTGATAACAAAAAGGAGACAAAAAATAATAACGTAATATATCACCCTCGAATTAGAATTGCTTTTTGGTCTGGTTTCGTTGGCTAAAGAAGGAATGGAGCAAACAGACAAAAATAATATCTCTAATTTTATTATTATACATTTTGAAAGGTGCTCAGGGAGAGGGATTCAGAGCCAGTCTGTCTTCTATATATACCTTATTACACACAAGTCGGCGTATTCAACTTTGCTCCTCTTCAAAAGGACCGTACTTGCGTAGAATGCGTAGTATCATGCAGTGCTGCGTAACAAGGTATGTGATACGGTTATGAAGACGAAGGATACGAAAAAAGGACGACAAGAAGAGGATGCCTAGCTTTTATTTCTGGCCTTCCTTATCAAAAACGAGGATCTATATCTTTCTCTCGTTTTCTCACTGGAAAAAACTTTCAGACATAAAGGCACCAATGTATAAATAGAGGAGTCCCTCTACTTTTCTGATCATGCCAGACAGGACCCTATTTCAAGTAGAGATGACAAGAGCGAACGACTCACTATATTTACGACATGAACAAAGTGTACACAACACTCATTCACATGATCACAAAAAAATTATCACGTTATTGCATTGCATTGTTGAAACAGTTTATTGAGAAGAATGGAATGGAAATGGAGAAATTTTCTATATTTTTTTCGGGTGTAAATACACGCATGTACACATATGAAAACAAGATGGAAAAGGTCCACAAAGGATTTTTTGTGGGATAATGAGAATAATTTAATTTTGACATTTTTAGAGTGGATTTATTTACCTATCACATATACATAATAATACAATACAGTGTAATTCGTTGACTTGAGTGACGTATGCGTACTTATGCCTACGTGATTTTTTAGGGTTGACGAGGGTTTAAAAAAGGTAGGCAAGGATTTCTTTTCCTAAAAAGTAGGCGGAGGTGAACGATATGAAGATGAATGGCTAGAAAAGTAAATAGGGGTTTCTTGCTTGCATAAAAATCAGGAAAGATTGTTAAAAAATTGTTGTATAATAATCAGGAAGCTTTTTTAAGGTAACACTTTCGAGTAGGTGCATGGGTGAATTTGTGGTTGCTTATCGCTTCATTTAACACTTTCTACAGAAGAAACGAATTAATCGTATTTGAATGAGCTTGTTTGAGCATTTTTTCCAACAAATTGCTGCGGTTTGGTAACTCTTTTTGACGAAGCGAAGCATGTTCCTGATTAGCATTTTAAAATGGGTTTAAATTTGAGGGCGCAACAATGCAAAAGAGTCGCGGTTCGCATATTCTCAATGCGGAATTTTTCCCTTATTACAGGTCAGCTAGCAATTATTATTGTTGTTCGGATTCTTTGCCTCTGGGAAACAGAACCAGCGCAAGCGCGGTTATACGTGTGATGCGATGATTTTTATTTGATTTTCATCAAGACGAAAAGTTATTTCATAAAATGCCGTTGCCGGAAAGATGTACAAACACGCATAATAATGTTTTTGTGTGTTATGCAATCCTGCGTGCATGCCGATGCATGCAAAGAGAAAAATAAATCAGTACATGATTTTGATTAGTTTAGTCTACTCTAAAGTATATGTACACTTTTCATCTATTAAACAGCATGTCTTCATGATTATTATGATGATGTAATCAGCATAACATGCCTACTATCTGATCACAAAGTCAGAAGGAGTAACAGAGGCAGACAGACAAGAAATGGCAAACGGTACATTAACTGATTAAGTATCTTGATTCCTTTTTGTACTTGACTGCTACTACCACTTGATACACATCCGCTTCATTACCATTAGAATTAGAATAACATTTTATAGCATAAACTATAGGACATGTGTATAGGCGACTAAAAATGCAAAATTGCAACCAAGTCACAAAACAAGACTTTTTAATTTTCACGAAACAACCTCTTATCATTTATGTATGATTACATGATGTGAGCCCTAAAGGAAATAAAATGCTGATGCTACACTTTCGTGCATTTTTGTTGATATCCTTAAGTAGTTCGTAGCAAAGGAGCAATTCATTTATTGCACATGCATGATACAATATTATATAACTTCCCATTCGGAAACTAGAAACTTTGGTGCGTGTGATGGTGTGCAATAAAAAACAACGAGTGTAATAAAGTAATAACTTCCACATTCTACCCCTAAAAGAAATTCAAGAAGTTGCAAAAAAGGAATTCAAATTAATATAATAAATTTTCCTTGGAGGAATTCTTTTTTATATATGGTAATTGCAGTGTAAAAACGCACACGAAGACCAAGAAGACTTTTACAAAGCAGGGAGAGTATGGCAGGGCAAGTGATGATAAAGATAATTGTTTTTGATAGCAAGTTATATTAACGAACAAAACGCCAAATCACATGTACACGCATGTTTGCAGTTTATGTTTTAATAGAGAGATCGCTGACCGTCGTCTCTTTTGCCAGAGACCACACATCAGGCACATCAGGCACATTTTCGAAATATTTAGAGCACATTTATTACTTCTCATAATCTTGAAAACTCTCAAAAAATATGACGAATGAAAGTTGTTTTTTTGAGTAAAGTTGGTGAACTTTAATTGAAAGCACATCCCAGTCTTTACATTATGTTTATGTTAATTTGTGCGGATATGCCACGCGAATTCGTATCTCAAATGAGAAAAAAATTCGAGAGGCAAATCAATTTGATTACGAATTGGTCCAAGTGTAACTTTTACAGCGAGTAAACGCGTCATGCGTATGATTATAATTTTATATTTTACCAAAAAATATAACAAATTTTTATGCATAATGCCATAATAATAATAGTCGAGGTAATAATAAAAATGAACTAGTTCTCGCTGTTCTCATAAGTTCTTAATCATAAAAATCTACTTACATTTTCACTTGAGGGTACAGAAAGGCAGATTACAGAAGCAGTCAGAAGAGAGTATGTATTTCTGTATTAATTTTTATTGCCTTTAAGGTAGGTCTGTGGTTGCTTTGTGGGACTTTGATTTTTGCTTGAATGCAAGGTTTAATACGGCAAATACGCCATAGGCGATGATACTGACAAAATGGTATCTCTATCAAACAGACTGCCACTAGCTTATCCACTACACTTCACACTTTGCTATTTCTTGCTTGAATCCACCAAATTTATGTAGTATTAGATTACCTACAAAGTGTGTACGTAGTTATTTAATAAAAAATTTCACATTTTCACGCATCATGGATAACGCACAAAACGCATTAGACTATAAGGAGGTGTTAATACATACACATCTACATTTTAGAATACTTTTGTATATGAGCATAAATATTCGTGTACGAAAATTTGCTTCATAGAGGTAACATGTATGAAAATCCGTTCTCTTATAGGCTTAGTTTATAATCGTATCAGTCGTCTCGTGTAAAAAAACACTCAACATTTTTGCCGACATAGGGAGTATTGTTCAGGTAGTAGGGTGTCTTGTAAACTTCCATGTAAGTGCAATGTAAGCATGAACTAACTGTCTATCCTGTCATTTAAGAGCACTCATCTAATCATGAATTTGATTAAACTGGAGAGAGGATGCAACACTTTAACTTTTTTTACGTTTTGCATAACATACCTTCGACAGTAAATTTCCTTTTGCGAAATGAATGTTTCCGTGAGAGGTCGGAGAACTTCAAACGTGAAGCGTTTAATCCAATTCCAATGAATAGGAAAAAATCACGCCCAATAACCGTATCTAATGTAATGTCTTTGTAATATATTCGGATACAGTTACGCAAAGCCGTAAATCTTTGTCTCCTTCTAAATTATAAAATCATTTCCAGTTAGATGGAAACAAACGAAATACGCGGTAGGTTCTTTTCATTTGGGCCATTACAACAAAATAGATTATGTATCTGGTTACTTCAAGGTATTAAACACACTACTGGATGAAGTTACAAGAAATAAATTACACTTTCACGTGCGTAGTACATGGTTTGATGAATTATTTATTATGTTGTTGTTTTATGCAACGGATGTGCAAATTGTTATTGTATCCTACTCCACCAAACACATTTTCCACTCGACAGTTACGCTTACTTATTCAAATTCCAATAGCTTAAAACGATGACAAAAAGATAATTATTGGGTTGAAACAAACAAAATGATTTTGATTTACGTCAACAGAATGATCAGAAATCAGACACTTTTATGCTGCCCAGTCATTTGTTTCCAACTGGATGAAAATAGTAAAGAGCAGAGACTATACCATACAGGTCATTCTGATTCAACGACCGCACGTCATTCACTGCCACCTACTTTGAAATTACTACACAGTGAACGTGCCCGTGATACAATAAAAATTAGAATTAAAAATATCCATTATCATATTTGACAAATGGATGGATAGACACACGCTATGAAAATTTCTCACTTTAGCGATAAAACTTTACTGTGTTGGTGTTGTCGCTGTTTCTCTCTGTGGAGTAATAACCAATGTGGGCTGACTCCGGGATTCGAGCATGCATCAAAAACAAGTAAATTTCACTCTACTCTCGCGTCTCTCCCAACCAAAAACTTTCTGCAAAAGACAGGCCACCACGATATCGCCAAAGTCATTTGATATCACCTCACACTCATACACAACACCCCTTTTCAGACCTTTTAAACCAATGCGTTTATATTGCTTATCACATCAGTTATCCGTCCGCCAATCTCCCAAAAGTATAAATACATCATGTATAAACTTTGCTATTATGGGAGCAGGCAGAGCAGAAGACCAGCGGACACAAAATAGGCTAATAAAACTGAGTAGTGAGTAGGTATGCAATATTGTACACGAATAACACATCCAGACGCTATTCAACATTCATTTGCTCATCATCATGTGTATTCTCTTCTAATCTCGCCTACTTGAACAACTTTACTGGAAAACTCCAAGATAAAAATCTACATGACTAAAAGTTACCATAATAAAATGTACTTACGTCGTACGTTGTGTTTTGGTAACACTACTCGTCCTCAGTTTTGCATTTTCCACGCTGCGCATACAACATGAATGAATGTCAGCATTATTATTATTACCACTATGAACAATTGCTTTCAAGCTAATATCACTACCACATCAAACACTGTTCATTTTAAAATTATGATGAGAAACTATTTCACCACTGACATGTAAACGCAAAATAATGCGAACGCCTCCTCTCTAAGCCCCGTCAACACTAATAACGTTGAATCCTTAGTTGCCCTTCTTTCTTTGTCGCTGTCTCTTTCTCTCTCTCTCTGTTCATGTCGTTTAGACTCAATAAATAAAATCCAAATTGGAAAAGACACAACAAGGAAGAAATGCGTCAACTAGACTCACTACTGGCTCGCCAAGTCAAAACAACACTTTTAAATATTAAAATATTATTCTGATATAATATTATGTATGCAGTCTAAGCAGGACAAGCTTGTCATGATTACATATATATCTCGTGGTTGTATAACCCGAAAGGAGTTATCAAGGCTATTCAAGGAAAAAAAAGATTAGAATAGACTCTGATGGTGATCTGTGTAAACTTTCAGTGTTGGAAATAAAAGAGCAACTTCACTTGCCCTTTTTTCTTGATATGATGGATAATGATGACGACAATGCCTGCTTGGTCTACGTGAGAATTGTTGAGGAGTAGCACTGCATCGCCGTAATTTTTGCAATAATCTGTCTATAACTCATAATTCATCTCACAGACAGGCTCAAAAGTAAAATTGAAGGAGTAGAAATTTTTTGTGGATTTAGTATGAATTTATGCATCATATGTACTTATGTATGGTCGATCCAAATTTGTGTGAATGTTGAATACATACATGAATGGATTGGATGAAAGATCATTTTTCATTTTGCTCCCTTTCTGTATTCAACCCTTTCGTGAAGGATAGAGCACATAATATATAGTCAAACTTACTTGTCTAGATAAGTCTGTTCTCTCTGAACGTAAACAGAAGTGCAAATACAGATTTTTTGTGGGCAAAATACATAATAAGAAGGAATGCAAAAGCAAAAAAAAGGCTCATTCCATTTATCTTCATGTTACATTATTTTTTTTTTCATAAAAGCTAACAACATTCATCATCACCATAATACCATTCACCATTCAATTTCAACAAATGCATAATGGAGGTAAGTACAGTGGGCTGGTTTACCCCTTAAATGCTCCTTATATTCTTCTCGCTACTTACTGCAAAATGAGCACAACAGCAGCAGCGGTAACAAGAGGCAAAGTCAAGTAAGTCAAACAATTCAAGTAATTTAAAAGAAGTCTTAATACCACTTAAAGTAAATAGTGTGGAGAGAGCAAGAGCAAAGCAAAGCAGAAAATCAAATAAAAGAACACCTGATTTAATCCCATGCACAATTCGTTTCCCATCATCCTATTGTAGTCGGACGGAATTGAATTTTTTGCATCTTTGTGTTCTGATCTACTCTGTCTTTTTGGCAGAACATCAACCAAATTAAAACCACAATGCTGCCATAAAACATGTAATGCAATATAAAATCGCTATATAGCTTATAGCAAATTATTTTACACCACATCAGAGTGAGGATTGACTTGAATTCAGACAGTATATTAGCGATGCGTGTTTTACTGCTAGTATCAATGCTGAATCTGATCTTTTTTTTTTGTAGAAAACGAAATAATACTGACAATGAAAATACGTAAGAAGCGTAATAAGTGAGTTTTATGTGCTTTATTCCCCTTGGATTGTCAATGATTATGGCACATGGCAAAGTACAACTAAAACTTGCATAGAGCGAATGCGTAAGTAAACAAACCGAATGCTTTGATGAGCGCTATCACCAGTTTTGCTTTGTTGTTGGTAAATGGTAAATTGCTTCAAACTGCTTTGTTTCGTATAATGAGGCATGAGCCTGAAAATACAAATGTGATCAAACACCACCAATGTTCACTCATACAATGCTAACTACTGTTTTTACTGTACTTAATAGGGCATCCTATTCGTATACTATTCATTCATGATCACGAATTTGACTACTGTTGTGTATTATGATGATGATGATCATAAAATTTGTGTGAAGAGGAATGTGAATCATTTTTATTTGAGGAGAAGATGCTTATATATGCTGCTGCCAACAGTGAGTTTAGTATTGCCAGCAAGTATACTTCACTTTTATAACAACAATAATACTGAACTAATTAGATTGTCACAAATTCATGTTATGAACGCTATATTGGATTGGGTAGGTAGACATAATATTATGTATTTTTAATGGGAGAAAAATGCGATAATACGTAAGGGAAGGTAACGAGTGGGCGTGAGTGCATCAAACATATACATAACATCAAAACAAACTGCCAAAAAGACTCGGTGTGAAGAAGATGATGAAAAGAAGCAGATTTCAGTGCATTCATCTTTATCATTCTAGAAGAGAGTTCATCAAAACAGTGAAGCTTTTATAACTCCCAAGACGAATAAAGGATCTCCTATTTCATGCATCTAAAAGACAGCAGATTACATGTCACTTATTCGTAATTCTGAATAATCAAATTTAAGCAACAAGCATCAGCATTACATTACCGCTTTTCATCCGCTTTTGAAGTTATGTATGCTATTGGCATTACAAGTTGCAGACTGTAGACTTTTGACTTAAATAGGTCAAAAAAGTAAGATGAAGTTCTGTAAGGATTACGACTACGCTTTATGAATTTGAGGCGATCCACGTCATGATAAGTTGTCTGTAATGCTGATCGGTCGTAAAAACAGTGAAAATTCGAGTAGGTACATTCATATGTCGGTCCTTGGTTTAGATAACGAGAGCAAAATTTTGCCAACACCACAGTTTAAATGTTATGTAGACTATATAGATGATTACGTATTTTCATCTTCATCTTCAGGAGAAAAATATTCAGCTTACATTTTCAGATTACTATTTGCTATAAAAATTATGGCAAACGTGTAACGGTGCGATGGATCTTGTAGATAAAAAATGAGTGAACTTGAATAAACAGTGAGTGCGGCAATAATAGTAATCAACTGTGTGTGGAGTGGGGGTGGGCAGGTGTAAGCCTAACTTATTCAATATGAACATCAATTAAAGATCACTCACAATCATTTTCTATTTTTACAGTGCCAATCCATTTTTTCTTCTATGCAAACAGTAAAAGGCCATCAATCAATGAATTGCAAAGTTTAAAGCTAGAAGTAATACTTGCTCCAATTTCATTTTCAAAAATCGGAGTAAAAAGCATGTAACTTATATATTGATCATTCATCTTCACTTTCGGAAACAAGACTCCTTGGACGTGCAACATCATGTTTCGTGTTGAGATGATGGCGTGGGTCTAAGTCTGAATGAAAGGAAAATCCTCAAAAAAGGAAAATGATTCTATGCATGTTTATTTTTGTGAAGGCAAAATAGTATAAACCACCCTCAAATGTACGTCTTTGTTCAATTGAATTAATTACACGAACAAAACTGAATATACTGATTCCTTTCTCTTCCAAATTTCATCTGAGCGTGAACATGTATATTACCTATAAATATTGTTTTACGCATAAATGTACATGATATGTATACAAATAACAAGAGCACGACATTGGAAAACTGTATTTTGGGTTATGTGTGGCACGGTTTATGGAATGATGCTGTGTAGAAAGTGAAGCAGACAAGCCTTCAAGTCATTTTAAACTACGGAAGGATGTTCACGACTCACGATGACGTTGATGATGTGAGGACGGGATGATGGTATGGTATATAGCACACAGTCACAGCCAATTTGCAAGTTTATCTAGAGGAATACTCCGGCTTGTATTAATTTTGCACGGATATCGCGTACATCATGGTCAACATAATATTATGCTTTCAAGCGAGTAAGTGAGGATCGATGTTGAAATGGGAAGTAAGAAAGTAATATGCCGTTATTGCTGTCTCAGTCCCATGAAATTTATCATGCGGTTGGACAGTCGAGGTGAGGAAAATCAGCAGTTAAGCTAGTTAGGGAAAGATTTAAAGAGCTTACAACACACAATGAAATCGGAGATGCTTATGAAAATGGTGTCGACTGTGGATATAACTTATATGATGACCGTAACC
>JAQIXW010004938.1:0-10979 GCA_034700685.1 Willowsia buskii | reverse complement strand
TAAAGGTCAATAAAATATAAATTTAAGGCTTCAATAAAACAACTTTACTACTGGTGAGAGAAAGTTAGAATGAAGGGAAAATTGAGCTGGGAGAATCTAAAGTATACAATGATAAATTGCAATAGGAATAGCAGTAAAACAGCTGCAACGAACAACGTTTAAAGAGATGGCAATGGCAAAGCATTTAACCTAAGTTAACAATTTGCATTTATCAATAAGTAAACTAAGTTATAAAATATATATTTACAAACTTTAATTGTAAAACAACAGGTGATAAGCAACCCCTGGTTTTACACTGGATTGGGTGTTGGGGTTGAAAAGATTTTCTGAATGCTGAGAAAGTCGAAAGCATGAGACCGCAGATGAGATCGTTACCTAAACATAAGCGATGATACGTTTAAATGTATGCCGTTGTTTATGCTCTGCTTAGTAATGACAACGACAACCCATATTGCTTGCAAATATTAATCCAGTTGCAGGAAATAGTTTTCTTGGACGCAAATTATAAAGAAAGTCACGATAAGACTCAGAAACTAGAAGCATTCAAATGCATATTCTTAGTTTACAAGTTAGATACATAAATATGAGGTTTTTAAAGGGCATATAATAATTTCAATTTACCCCAGCTACAAGTGGAAATGTAATCGTGAAAACATCACTTCCACGAATTCCAATATCTTTAGTGATCATCTCATGCAAAACAAGATTAGCTTCGTCATCAGGAACAGACTTTATGTTGTTATCCCTAAAAAGCCAGGTCCTGACACTTTCCATCTTAAAGAACAAAAACCACACTCATATAATTTTATTATGGAATGTAGAATATCGCTGACTTAAGTCTCATACATAGCTTAACATGATGTGTAATAAAAATTAAAAGTGTTGAAATGTTATTTCCGGAATATTACAAACCTTCTTACAGATGTCTGCAGCTATGTAGAGAATGATGAATGTGAGTACATAAAAAGTAACCTTATGAAATCGTCGGTTCTCGTCCTTCGTTAATAAAACTGTATGCAAACTGATTGAGTAGAAGAACAATCCTTCAGTCATGTACCAACTTACTTGGCTTCCCAAGGCAGTATTGATTCTCTCGGATAGTTTCTGAATTGACTGGAATCTACTGTAAATTAAAGACCACGTGCTAGTATTTTGATTTTGATGCCCCTTTTTAACAGTTTTTTGAACATTTATTCGTTGTAATTGATCCAAGTTTTCATTTTGTCCACACTCATCATCATCTTCAATTAAAAGATTGTCTATTTCATTGCTAAAGCTGCTTGCTGGCGTCCATAATGTAAGCACGCAGGCTAAAATAATTAAATCACAAACTTCTGAGAGAGCATACCTGTAAATTAAAAAGTAAGCATTCAAATTTTAAAGTCCTCATTTTTCTTCCGTTTCAAATCCTATTCATATTCGTTAGAGTGTTCGCAACCTCATATATGCCATAATAATGGTGAGACCCACTAAGACTCCATCCCAGGTTGTGAAACTTTCCAACTCCGGCGGATGAGTTCTAACATCCAGTGAAGAAAAACAAAAAGCAAATCTTCCATGACCCCAGATGTGTCGGAGCCACGATGATGGACTCCATTTCTGAATGGGAACAACTATATTGTACCCAGTTGCTAAAGATGAGAATATTTTGATTGTGCTGAAAGCATATACTGTGTAAACAAAGCTGGATTTGGTGACCTGGGAAGCAAATAATATACATTTCGTTTTCGTGATAATTCTGTTAAGCTCATTTAAATTGGGTTTTAAGGAAAAAACATTGTTACCCATTTGTTAGTGACAGGAAGGCTATTATTCTTCACAATAAAATTCAGGATTTTCAAATATTCTCCTCCATTAAACCAAAATCTTTTCAGTGTAATTATCTTATAGAAAAATACACATACGCCTAGGGCGATATCGAAGTATTTAGTAGGGTTTTTAAACGCATTTTTATGATTCCAGTCTTCAGGAATATTTTCCCTGATTTCAGAGATTAAAGTGAAAATGCACAACAAATGTAAGAAAGCACAAACAATCTGTAATTTTGAAAGTACATATAAATAAGTAAACATGAATGCATTGCATTACTGACAATGAATCAATCATTTTTAGTTCCTAAGGTACCTGTTGTGGTCGCCAAACTTTCTTGCGGAAAAATGAAGGTCGATTAATGTCCTGTTCAAAACGGAATGGACTCACACCTTGATAGTAGGCAAATTCAAAGAATATTTTGAGAAAATTCGCTAGCTCCAGTTGTTCGCTGGCCACTTTCCCATTTACACCCGAGATGATTACTTGTGGTCCCAGCTTCGTTGTTGGAAATGGCTTCATTTCTTAGTTGAAGGTGAGTTATCAGGAATTAAAGTGTTGGGTTTGTATTCACTATGGACGTTTCGAGTCCGGTAACTTCGTTAGATATGGGCGAGATATTTCTCTAATTCTGACGAGTTAAAATATGAAAATCATCTTTTAAAAAAGACGCTTGCATGTAATAACTGAAACCCGAGGACTTAAAAGTAAATATGGAATATTGGATCAATAAAAAACTCAATTTACATGTAGTCTCGATAAAGTAAAAGCAATTAATGCTTGAATATGTAATAAGATGGGAATATTTTTAATTCACATTTGTTTCAATACTGCAATGCACGATGCACGTACATAAATCGTACTCAACTATGTTTGTAACTTTGTGCAAGAAGATATGTTGGATATAAATGTAGCGTGAAAGTAAATGAAAGCAAGTGCAAAGTACCTTTGATTGACTTATATTGATTGATCATCCCAAAACTCGTTTAGTTAGAAACATCAGGGAACTGTCCTAGCAAACGTTTTAGGCTTCTATGTCATAACCGAATAGCGACCACAATGTATTATGTAGCAAATAAATTATGAAAAGGCTTTTGAAAATCTTTAAATCAAAGTCAGAAAATGTCCAACGTAACACTCGAGTGTCTATTTAAACGTACGATTACACAGTGTAAAACGGGATACGGGTTTGTGAGATATCAAGCCCTTGAGCTGCTCAGTAGGAAGCATTATTTACTAAAATTATATTTCACAGTTGATTAGTTGCAACTACAAGCAGAAAGCGTAAGCCAAACGACTTTATTGCATGCTTGAAACAAATAGGTATTGCGCTGGAACTAAATGTATTTCATATTTGGCCAATAAGCAGGCAATGTTCAGTAATAGCAAGGATTAGCAATGGGAAACTTACTTATTGCTAAACTTGAGGGATGGACTATTTAGTAGTTTGGTCTGACAAGTTTATAAAAACATGAGTATGCGTTTATCCACAATTCATCAGTCTTTATCATTTATCAAGACAGCAATTTACCTAACAATATGTTTCCTGCTCCAAAAGTTATATTGATTGTTTAGTATTGTTTCACTGAAGCATGGATAAAGAATTTAATAACTTAAAATGACGAAATATAATTTTATGTTTGCAAATATAACTGACATTAGTACTGATAGTGTAAAACTTCTTACCTGAGTTGTTACTTTTAAAACAGTTTGAGCTTACTGTAACATCCTTTATGGCATTCTCATAAAATAAATACGTTATTGCACATTCAAACCTTAATGCGTATGAAATTGTGAACTGTGTACATTATATACGGATTGTATTGATACATTCCGTGTTCTTTTTTAAATTACAAATAAAATTGATTTACAATAAATACATTTATAAATAGATATTTTTAATCAATGTCTTTATTGTCTTGTTGAACGCAAATGACAAAAAATGTCACGATAAGGCTGAGGAACTGAAAAAATATTAAACTGTTTCTATAGTATTGAAATTTGTTGATAAGTTTATAATTATTATTATCAGTTTCGACTTACCCCAGTCACCAAGGGAAATGTGAGTGTAAATAAATTACTTCCACGGATTCCGATGTCTTTTGTAATTATCTCATGTAGAACTAAATTTGCCTCGTCGCTGGGAACAGTTTTTATGTTGTTGTTTTTGACTAGCCATTGTTTTACGCTCTCTAACTATACAAAATAGCGAGTAAGTTTTATTAGTAGCACAAACTAATTTGTTGAACGAAATGACCAAAGCTTCATGCATATGTAGGTAGTTTTTCATACCTTTGTGCAAATATCCGCCGATATGTATAGGATGATGAATGTGATCACATAGAAAACAGTTTTATGAAACCTTCTGTACTCATCTCTCGTTAAAAGAACTGTGTTCAGGTTAATGGAGTAGTACATCAATCCCTGTGCCATGTACCAAGTGACTTGGCTCCCAAACGCATCATTAATAATTTCTGACAGGCTCTGAATAGCTTGAAAATTTCGGTATATTAACTGCCAGGGGTGGTGGTTTGGTCGACTCTTGTGCTGATTAGAACCTCCCCCTCGAACACTTATGATATTTGGTAGATCCCCGTTTCCTGCTTGCTCGTCCCACTCTTCATCAATCCGTAAAATATCCTTTATGTCAGCAGCAAAGGCACTTGCAGGTATCCAGTGTGTCAATGCTGCTGACAGAATGCAAAGATCGATGAATTCTCCCACGACCCATCTGTAGAAGCCAGTAAAACCATTTAGTACATATTATTTATTTAAAGTATTTTAACTGTAAAACCAAATTACCTCTCAAGTTGCCCCAGCAACATGGGAAGCATCAAAATCCCATCCAAAAACGTAATTTCAGTCAATAATGGAGCATCGTCTGGCTTTAGATTGGTAGCAAAACAGAACACAAATCGAGTTTGTGCGACAAATCGTCTTAACCACCATGACGGAGTCCATCTCCAAACTGGAATGACAAATCGGTAGCCAACGACGAAACAAACTATGATTTTGATTACGTGGAAACTGAACAGAATGTAGAGAAAGTAGGACTTTGTGACCTAATGAAAAAGACAGAATGCCATATTTACTAACTGCTACTATTAAAATGAAATAATTTTGTCAACAAATCCAAATAACAACTAACCCATTTTTTTCTGACAGGAAGATGCTTTTCTTTTAGAATAAAATTCACAATTTTTAGAAATTGCTCTCTGTTCATCCAAAAGTTATATTTTGTTACTAGTTTGTAAACCATGCCACAGATTCCCAACGCAATGTCAAAATATGGAACTGGATTTTGCTTTAAAGATGACCACTTATCAGGTAGATTTTCTCGAACTTCGGAAATTAGCTTGAAAATGCTCAAAAAGTGAAGCGTAGCGCAAATACACTATTTAAATTATAAAAGTGTCTTTTAATTTCTTGATGTAACTTATATACGAATAAGTAATCGTGATTTTGAGCAAAAGTATTAATGCTAACCTGTTGTGGTTTCCACACCTTCGTATAAAAATAACCGCTTCCAACGTCCATCACGAAACGGAAAGGGCTTACACCCAGATAATACGTAAAATCGAAATAAAGTTTGAAAATATTTGTTAACTCCATTCTTCGTAGGAATAAATTTTCCTGCTGCTGTCGGGAGTCCATGATTGGACTTAACTTTGTTGGCAAATGCATACCGTATCAAATTAAGTAGATCCAGTGTAAAATAAATAAAGTTTGAAAGTGCATAAGGCGAATTTAGGTTCCATAATACAATACATTATATATACATGCTTAGGAGAAAATAAAATGTGTGATGTTTCTTTGAACGATGTTTATGAAAAGTAATGTGATCGTGATCAACTATTTTAATCAGCAACATATTATGTTTGTTACAAAAGTTGAGCATAATGTAAAAACAATGACCAAACACTCATATGAAACAAATTTAAAAATAACCAAACAGGATACAAAATATTGATTAATTAATAATACCCGCATTCCCGCATATATCATCAACACGAATTCTAACTGTATAAAAAATTTTAGGCAGTCTTGTTCACGTATAGCTGTTGAGAAATTTAAAATCGATATGGGAAGAGACAATTAATGTTGAAATGAGAAATTTGTGTTCGTACATAGATTACAACTAATCAAACTACGAAGTATTTATTTATTTTCCATGTACAACTCATTATGACATTCACTCTTTCACCGTACAATCAAAATCTATGGTGAGGTGAGACCCGTATATGAGGAGACTTGACCAATACGAAGCTCTGTATTTGAGCCTGAGAAAATAAGTAAATGAATTGAATCTTATTGATCATTTAAAGCCTGCGAAAACCAACCCTAAGTAAAGAACATGAAACTCCTGTGGTAATCCATAACATGACAATTTGCAGCGCGCGCGACATCAGTAACTTAATTAGCATAAAAATTCATATTTCCTACAAAACCATCCATCATTCAATTCATATAAAATCATATACAAAAAACACACAATAAAATACAAGGTTTATCAATATTTTTTTCCGTATCTCCCAATCCCAATAATTTCCGTGCCTTTGTAGGTCTACTTATTGCAATCCACAATTCACCTAGTGAAATGGTGAAATAGTGAAATATCAAGCAAGTTGGCTTGGGAACGATCATCTTTGTTGGCATTCGTAAGGTAGGTGTAGCAAGCTTGATTCAAAGTATATCAGCTGCTGCTTGTACTGCTTAGACATTGATTTGCATCAAGGAGTCAGTGAAACGAGTAGGAAACGAAGAATAAAGGATGCGTTAAAATTTCCTTGGCTTGCTCTTGGACTGTGCTACACAACAACATCAAAAATGAAACTAGATATATTATTATGCACACACATACAACAAAACAACTAATACCTACACATGGAATATTACATGATACACTTTTGTGCATGAACTGCGGTTTTTCTCCTGTTTTCTCACAAACCTTGTATCGCCAGGATGTAACAATTTCTTGGAAGAAAACAGGTAGCCTTACTTCTTAGAAGGGTTCACTATTAAAGTTTATGATCTTGTAAAGTAAAGGCTCTTTCAAAAGTCCAAAGAAAAAAGATCTTGAGATATTATTGAGATTATACATACATAGATCTAACACAAAGCTTGGAGTGCTAAACGTGAGACAAACTTAATTTAACTGGAGCACAAGATAAAAGTGTGACAAAGACAAAATTATCATACTTACACATTATAGTATTAAATATGGACTGCACTGCCGGTTTGGAAACTCCTGAGATTCTTTTGCAGGTACTCATTAATTATTAGTCTTTCGGTCAGATTGAAATAACATTAAAACCTGGTACCAATAACTTTTCTATGACATTTAAAAACAATTTCAAATGGTTATTTTTAGGGTCCTGTGCAAGGATCGTTTATGGTTTCTAATGCAAGTGACAGCAGTAGTGGCTCAACGAGTAGTAGCAGTAGCCGTCTTTTGAATCTCAATCAGCAAGTTAACGGTAACATAATTGGAAATGGCATGTCGTTAGTTCCATCATCATCCTCAATATCAACGCCAAGCTCAAAGATGAACAGTCTACTTGTGACAAATAGTGAAAGGAAGGATTGTCCGCTTATCTTGGGTAAGGAATACATGCACCAATCATTAAAGTGGGAAAATATAACTAGCTGTAGGGTATCGTCAACGCGATTTTCCACACTAATCCTGTTAAACTGATGTGCAGTAACGAAGAATGAAGTATTCGGAAGATATATCGTTGCCAAGGAGGATATTCCTGCAGGAACTGTAATTGTTTCTGAACTGCCAGCAGCGTTTGGAGCGGATGGTGATGGATGCGAAGGATATGAAATTCCACTTTGCTTGGGATGTTGCATGATAATGAATGATGATAATGAAGATATTCGCTGTTCAAAGTGCAAGTGGCCTGTGTGTTCCAATGAATGTGAGAATGTAAGTTCATTGAAAAGGTTTGGATCAATGCTTCAAAAGGAAAAAAGTAAATTTAAGATCTTAAGATTTTTGTATTTTCTTTGTGTATTTCTGTATTCTTAGGTACCAATGCATGCAGAGAACGAGTGTAAATTTTTTATCGAAAGAAACATCCATTTCCCACCTAGTGCTGATATAGCAACCTGCTACAAAGGAATCCAAATTCTCCGTGGATTGCTGCTACAATGGAAAAATCCGGTAGCCTGGAATGATCTAATACAATTACAAGACTGGACAGACGAAGACTGTAAACCTAGAGAATTTCCTGGAATTGATGTATTTCGTCGGGATATTCTCGGACTACCTGATGAGCAATATGGCCATTTGTGGAACAAGGTTTTAGGAGTTTTCAATGTTAATAGCTTTTCGTTTATGATGAAATGTGAAACGGAAGATCGGAGTCCCTCGTAAGAATTTTGAAATCACTTCAATTAAATTTTTTGTTGCTATGCAAATATTCAAAAACTCCTTTAACTCGCCATGCCAGGTTTGGAGAATTCTTATTTTTAACTACAAGTCTCTTCAGCCACTCGTGTGCGCCAAACGCCAACTGGGCAATCGGATGTTCTCCCCATTTTCTTATGCGAGTTCGTGCCACCGTGGATATTCAAAAGGGTGAAATGATCAGCGTCCCTTACACCTATGATCACATGAACTTTGGAACTTATGGGCGAGTGATTAGACAGCAGTCCTTCAAATGTAAATGCAATCGATGCCTGGATCCCACAGAGTTGCAATCGTACAACTCTGCAATCAAGTGCTACAAGTGTCATGAAGGACTAACCCTGCCATTAAACCCTATTGACATTAAATCCGAATGGGAATGCAAACGATGTTTCGTAAGATTTAAGGGAGATCTGGTGATACTCTTTGTTGAGGCTTTAGCTGACGAAGTGGAGAACTGTGATAGTGTGGAAGATCTGGAATCTTTTATTGAGACGCATAGGGACAAGACGTTACACCCAAACCATTGGGTTTTGAATTTAGCTTCAAATTCAATACTATCCCATCGCGCTCACAACCTGCAAACTTTGAGTAGGGAGGAGCTAGAACGTTTTCTTTGGCATTGCTTTTATGTTTTGCAAATTTTGGATATTCTGGCCCCTGGAATTTCTCTATTTCGAGGTAATAACGTACAGTAGTGCACATAGAGGATGTTACTTGGTATTTAGTTTAGTTGGCAAAACTTAAAAAATTATATTAATTTTTCGCGATTTTCCCTTTTTCTAGGAAATGTTCTTTTACTTATTTCTCGAGCACTTTTGACCAAGACTGAGCTTTGCATCCGAGAAGGCATCCTTTCAGATAAAATTTTAATTGCTGAACAGATGAAGCAGGTATACAGCTATCAAAAGGCTGCCCTTCTATTCTGGGAGGATGACCACTCTTATCGACCACAGAACGAAACTCATGGACCTGAAGCAAAAGATCTCATACAGGAAATGTCTCGTGTTCACAACCAATATTTAAATGATTCTTAAAATAGCATTTTTAATCATTTACTCTTTTCCCATAAATCATCTTACAACTTACGCTCATTAAATATATTTATTAGACTACAGACAGAAACACATAATAATGGGGGAAAATACTTCGTTTGTGTGATGCGTTATTTAAATTAAACATGTGTTAAGGTTTCACCCTCAGTAAAAGCGCCTGTTTAATTTTTTATTATTTATTGTTGTTTTTATACCTTTCTATCTTTACAAACTATGTATGTATCAGTAACTGAATATTATATGCTCTTAAGTTTTAAATCTGTAAGTCTGCTTATGATTTGTGTTAAAAAATGAAATAAATTTGAAATTACTCACGATTTGTTCTTGATTCATCACCAAGCTCAGCAGTTCCTTTACTGCGTAGTCGTATCGTGCTCCTATCGACAAAATCCAACTTATTTTCTCATTTTTATAAGTTACCACGGAAACCCAACTCTTCATCAGTCCAACATCATCCATCACCTTTTCACATGGGAACAGAACAATATAATGTAGACGTACAATACTTTTTAAATGTCAAGCTGCAAATAATTATTGTTACCGTGTTGACGTCATTGGAGTGTTTTCTTAATATTTGGAGGTAACACGAAACATCGATTGAAATTCGAAGAAAGTCCAATATGAATACCGTGGTTTACTACGCTTCCCTTGGGATCCCAGTGGGACTTGCAATTTCACTTTATTTAATATATGTGGATCCCGATATAACTAGTTACACGACAAGCCTTATCAACTGGTTTATAACTGTCTCATTTGTCATTGCGGTTGTCATCTTCCTCATCGACGGATTTTCGCTTCTTTTGTGTACGATGGGAGTGACCGTGTGGAGTGCCCTCTTAGCCCGTTTCATCCTTTTTGCAATACAAGTTGCCAATAGATTCCGGATTTGGAGCATTTTTCCTGCTAAGGATTCAATCCACGGAAAGCTACACATGCGGAAAGACTGAGGAATTCATACAGGAACATTTACTGTACAATTTTGATGTGGCCAGTGATCAATGGAACCATTCGTTTTCTAGCTAGGGTACGGTGAAATTCGATATAGAGTCAAATTCAAAGACACAAATTCTGAAAAACAAAACTTAGCTTCTTTATTATTTTATGCATGTACAATCTTCATTTGTTAGTAAACTATTTGTGAGAATATTGATTTTTTGTTGTTGAGTTCATATTACGTAATAATATTGTAAGTATGTTAATTCCTTTGTCTTTAATCGTATGCCGTATGTGCGCTTTTTGCACACATAAATGTACACATCTGGAAATAAAATTCACTTTTGAGAAATTCGGCAGCGTATATGAAGAGCGCATAATTTTTAATATCACTTATCAGTGATCAGTGAAACATTTTGGAGTGATGATTCATTACTGCGAAAACTCTGGTGCCTTCTTTTTCGATCTATACATGATAAGCATAATATTTTTAGCTACATTCACTTAGTCATAAATTGTTGCATGCAATATTATTGCAAAAACTGATTGCCCTCACTTAGCAATTAAAACTGATACTGTAAATACTTTATCATTTGTTTTCACTTCAATTATAACTTTGAAATTCGACATACATAGTTCAAGTTTTCAACATGACTTTTTCTAATCGCGTAGCGTACGATTACTTGTCTCGCAATTTCAAAACTTACTGTTTTATCTGGATGGCAGTTTTAAATCAAATCAAAATTTTACAATATCTTAAGTTAAGAATA
>JAQIXW010004937.1:0-10979 GCA_034700685.1 Willowsia buskii | reverse complement strand
AGAGTTCCGTCTCCCGTACATTGGGGACGTAAGGTACTGCACCCCTCACGACATCCGTTATCTGAGTCTCCCTCCCACCATCACCATCCTCGACGTCGAGAGTTTCCAGACTGACTCTCAGCTTGAAACCCTGCCCCGCATCAATCTCCCCCATCTCCAGACGCTGACTTTCAGCATCTTCACTATTCCATACGCGGAAGGGCTGCTCTCCAGAATCCTCGATAAGTTCAAGTCTTCCCTTCGCACACTTCGACTTTATGAAACGGGAATTGACCCTCCTGAGCATCCTCCCCACTTGTTTCGATTCCCCCTCATGGAAAACCTCACAACCTGCTATTTCCGCTGTCGATACGCTGTGCTGGAGGAGGGACACCCTCCAATCCAAGATTCCCTCCCAAACTTGGAAAAGTTGGTGTTGGAATGCCAAACGAATGCAATGATTCAAAAGTGGTTTGAATTCTCCACCTTTTCAAATGTTCACACTCTCATTCTCGGAGTCATCGACGGTTGCCCTCCTTTGAGCTCTCACTTTCCAGCCCTCACAATTCTCAACTTTAAATTTGAAAAAGGTGTGGATTTTTCCCACCTGAACCGCATAATTTCAGAGGTGCCTCAGCTCCTCGAGTTGTCCTTGGTGGGGAAAGACGGTGACAGAATTGGGAGTGTCGACGAGTGGGACTCTTTCTTCACCGGAATTCCAAAGAGAATGGTGGGGGCACTTCGAGAAAGTCCAGAGCTGTGGGAAATCATCAACCTAAACAAATTACCTATTCCTTCCATTCGAAAAATGAGGAGTACTGATTTTTATTTAAAAAATTACAATATTTTTCTCCAAGGCTGGTTATTAATTTTTAATGAGTAATAATTTTTAATTGACAGAGCTCGAGTCACTTTCACTCATTCAGATACCTGGGACCGATAGAGGTGTGGAGCCACTAATTTCAGACCTCGCATTCCAACATGGTTTCATGCAAGTGCCCAACCTGAAGAAACTTCACTTCCAAGCGGGATTTAAGGTGAGGTTTAAGCTTTTGGAATACCTAACCGTTTTGTTTAAAGAAGTGAACTTTATCCATTTGCAATGTCCATTTATTGTAGGCATCTGCTGAGATCACTCGTGTTTGGAGGGATCGGGGCTGCGTTTTTGATTGGAGCGAGTATCACGAGCAGCCTGACGAAATGGATGATGCGGAGGACAATGAAGAAAAGGAGGAGCAGTAGAAATATGGCTCATTCATGTCCAACTTTTTAAGGGACTGATGATGTCATCCATGCTCCCATGTTCGAGTGTCATTTGAAAGATTAAATTTGCAGTGAGAATTGTTTGTGCATTCTGAGGTGTGCAATTTCCGTGATGAAGTGATAAGCGTGTTAGTTCATTTTATGCATTTTTTTAAATTATTAAAAACATGTCGATTTAAAAGCGTTTTGGCAATCAGTGTTGAGTGACACGGTTTACTGAATTTGTGTATTACTTAAATGAGGCAATAGAATAAAATAATGATAATTGTAATAAAAATATTAAATTCGTGTTAAAAATAAAAACATGCAAAAAGAGTGGCCAAATTTCCAAATGATAATGCGCAAATGCGATCAGTCAGTGTAAACTAATATTTCAATAAGAATAATTTTCCGAGGAAAATTGGGACACCTAAGCTATTAAAATGCGAAGAATTTCTGTGTGTTTTTGTGTACTTCCAAATTGAATATTGCTTAAGGATAAAATAGAACTTCAGGTTTGACTTGAAATTCAAAAAAATATTCAAATCAAATTAATAAAGTAAATTGCACTAAATATTTGGAAATTCTGAAGGAAAATAATTGCATTATTTGATGGACAGAATGGACAATGAAATTTTTTGCGTGTTTTGTGAAGTGTCAATAAAAAACCAACGAATTCTCCAGAACCACATGCGTACCCACACAAAAGAAAAGCCGGTGACATTTGTCACCGGGAATATGCATACGCAAAAACGTTAAAAGTACATCAGCGGCAAAAAGCTAAAGACAAAAGATAGTTTGAATAGACACATAAATGTTATCTATCTGAAGTCTATGGAGGAAAACTTTCAGTGTGGACCATGTCAACGGAGATTTTTGCACAAATGTGAGCTCACTGTCCACCTAAGATCCCACACGGGTGAAAGCTTTTTAAGTGTAGCTACTCTGAAAAGAGTATTGCACGTGGTTCGAGCAAGCGTAGTCATGAGCTTTTGTTACATTCTGAGAAAACTGAAATGCCAGAGTGTCCTTCAATTAGAACATATTCGACATATTGGAGCTGAAACATGTGGGAAACATGTTGATTCTATAAATATCATACTTTCGCGTTTGTACAGAATCCGACATGGGAGATGATAATGTAAATCATCTTATATTACAAGTTTCCTCTCCAAAAAGTGTTCCGTTTGCATCATAATTTTAGCTTTCGTATTTGTGTAAAATTGAATGGAATTAAGGTAATTGTTCCAGCCAAACAAATGATTTATTCTTTGAGTAATTTAAATTTATGTGTGTCACTTTAAATGTTATTGAAATAAATCAGGTAAATCCCTGATAGAGATAGGCGCCAAATGAAGAAATGCAATGATATGTAAGTCCCGGCTTCGCCGGGGTAGTCACTGATCATATTCTACGATCATGTCATTGTCGTCGAGCGCATGCAGGCATAAAACAAAATGTATCTTTTAAAAAGAAATTGAAGGAGTTAACCCAGATAGCTGAAAATCAATAGGGTCCCTTCTCGGGTCACAAGGAACCTTCCTGCCAAATTTCAGGCAAATCGAATTAAGCGTTCGAAAGTTATCGTGCTGACAGACATACATCCATACATCCATCCATACATCCATCCTTACATCCATACAGACGTTCGTTCATCCACTCCCCCACCCATCATTCTCAAAAGTCACCATAGATGGCGCCTAATAACAGAATAAAATGTCGATATACAGATGGATTGTATTTGTGCTTGTTAAATATGTTTGTGAAAAACACACATATTTGGTATATCTTATCCTTTCATTCAGCTCAAAACTAACATGTGCTTGCTCGAAAAGCTTGCTATTTGATTCCAAGGAATTCTCCCATAAAACTAAATTCATTAGTTTGAATGAATCAGAAGCAACGAAAGTCCATGTAATTTTTTCGATTGATTCCCTTTTTTATCTGTGCACAAAAATAGGTTAGCATGTAGGCTGTTAAGGTTAGCGTAATTAAATACCAGTTGTGAGATAGTAGAAGATATTCTCTTTAAATTGCAAAAAATTGTCCATTAAGTAAATTGTAGTAATTAGTTATTGCTTGGTTTCATTCTATTTTTAGTGGAGGAGTAGCTAGTTGTTCTATCAAAATGAATTCACGTTTTATTGCTATTTGATTCTAAAATAGAATAGTTTAATATGAAGTAGTTAGTGTGTGATGTCTATTGCTTATGTTATAACCTTTGTTATTTTTGCATAAACAAGTGTAAATTTTGAAAAATATTCATATTTAAGTAAATAAGACTCGTGATAAAATATTGACTATTATCTTGCTAGTATGAAACGTAAGCACATAAGTGTATTGCATTTAAAAGTTAAAAGAGAAAAACATAATTTAAGGAACACTTATTGCGTGCAAACTGGCATTTTCTTAAGCACAAACAATTGTTTTACAAAAACAAGTATAATATTTCTTGTCTAATAAAATTAATATCAAACCAAAAATATATACGAAGAGGATAAAATTACATGCATAACTTAAACTAATGTATTGTGTCCATAATATTGATGATAAATCGTGTCTAAAATTTATTTTGAATTTTGCATTCTAATAAGCACACTATTCCATTTTGTCATTCCATATGATTTTAATGAGAATTTCCCGTCAACTGGAAAACTGCATAATGTCAGTATCTATAATGTGGGAATGGTAAGCATTCTCTTTTTACGATAGTGGTAGAACAACATGCTCATAAGCACAATATGAAGAATGTCACCGTTCATATTTCATTCACATTTACAAAACAAACATTAAGGAATCTAAGTACAAAATCCATTTCTATTAAAACTACTTTAGTTTCAATTGTCCGCTTTAAACTGTCTATTGCAATTTTTTTTAGGTTACTAATGATTTTATGTTTAAAAACAAACAAATATTATGGGAGCAGATGTTATTTCCTTTAAGTAGGCAAGCTGCATGATAAGATTCTAGATTCAACGCAAAAAAATGTGTGCAGAAATACGCGGACTGTGAGCAGATGCGAGATCAAGTATCGTCATGTGTTGCGTCGGCTTTAGATGTTCATGGCTTCCAATTCTCATCATGCATCATCATCTCATTATGTTCAACTCTGCGCTCAAATTTTATGTCAATTTACTTTACAATTGGAAGGCTTAACTGTCATAACATATATATTATAGGTGTGATATATAAAATATTGGATGCAGCGTAAACAGTCATATACATATAACCAGGAAGAAGTATCTTTGTACTCCAATTTGTAACAGGACGAGTAACTAATTCATGTCTCCAGTTCAAGGTCATGCCAAAAGTCCAAAACCAACGATTGGAAAATTTTCAGGCTTTAAACACACCGAACTAAAAAATTATGCTTATTACTTTCTGTATGAACATGAGGAAAAATGTGTTTGAGAGAAGGGCAGATGACTTTTCCTGCTCATGTTATTTTTGTATTTTATACAAGAATATTTGATATTAGAGTTTATACGTTGGGCAAAGAAAATACTTCGTGAGTTATTATGGGACAGTTTGGCAGCCCTTCAGTTTATGTGCAAACACAAAGCTTTTCTTTACACAATTTCTTTTCTATCATTTAGCTAAGCTGCTCGAGAACAAAGAACATGCAAAACTGGATATGTAAGATGAATCATAACTGAATTTGGAATAACAAGCAGACTGAAAGGAGACAAAAATCCTGGGAAAATGAAATGTACATAACTGACACCACAGATTGTGAACAGATGTGGGATCATATTTTTTGCGATTTTTGTTTCCAGTTGTCTGTTTCGCTTATATCCAACTCTTCACAAGTATAATCTGCAGATAGACAGTGCAATTCTCAGACATCATCTTCATAACAAGCTGAAAGGCTGTGCACATCTTAAGCTCTCAGCTTTTATAACAATTCGGATAGTCAAGATAATATCCAGTACCTAAATACTTCCTTCGTTTAATTTTAAAATTAAAGCTAAAAGTTAGTTGTGAAATGAAATGTTGTAAATCTCTGTTTGACTGTCCTCTGACATTTCCATTGTGCTATAGCTTTATTGTATATCATTTGTTTTCGTCAAAACAAAACTGAGTACTTGAGCAAAGTTATCTACCATTTTATTTTTTGAATCTTATGTTTAAATATGATTATTCTTCTAGATCCCTCAGAACATTAAAATATTTTGTTAATCAGACATTCTGTGCAGCTCAAGGTTTATTACTTGTTTGCTTGCCGCACCTAAATCACTTAAAATGGGAGGTAGAGAGGACGACCGGAAGAAGCGTCAAAGGACAGCACCGTCCTCAAGTAGTAAAACCAGCACACATCATCTTTCCAACCCTCCCACAAACTCAAACCTAAAAGTCCGAAGAGGACTGGAAGACTTGATGAACGAAGTTTTCAGTGTGGACTGGGTAAGATCATAATCACTAAGTATTCTAAATAGTTTTAAAAGATTCCAAATGCTTAGAATATTTTTTAATTTGTACTGTTTAATATCTAAAAATAAATTATGCTAATTAAATATATTAAATATGCTAAGTGTTAATGTCTTTTTGCATTATATACCATTTACAGATACGCGTAACAATAGTGGGGCACGTGTTACGCGATAAGATTCAAAGTGGCACATCTACTGATGATCTGCAGGCGATGCGTCTCGTTTCCAAATCCTGGTGGGGATCTGTGAACAAGTGCCTTTCCAAATGGGGACTGTCCCAGTACGAGATCGAGTTGACAGAAGAAAATTCTCTGAGCGACTGTGAGGAGGTCCAGGAATGCGGAGAAAAACGTTTAGACTGGTTCGTAAGCGACACGATAAGTCTCCTCCAAATACATCCACAAATTCCTCCATTTTCCTTGGAAATTTGGCCAGAATTTTTCCGCTTAGAGAACCACCAAAGCTTCACAAATTTTTTCTCTACATGCTTATCTGGACAAGTGGAACTTTATTTGAACATCCCAAAAAATGGTGGTTCCCTGACTTTTCTCTTTCCCGAAACCGACCTCACCTTTCCCAATCTCCAAAAGCTCACTCTAGCTTTCTCCGGACAACCAATTAAATTGAAGAAGGAAGAAAAGCAGTTTTGCTCAGGTTCCAACTGGGTCGCCCTCCCCTTCATCCAATCAATTTTGAACGGAAGTGAGAACCTGAAAACGCTCTACTTCAACGACCCATTCGATAAAATATCCCACGTTCCCCAGGGAATAAGATATTTAAATATTCCACCAACCATCACATCTTTAGACGTGGGCGGCATCAGTTTCCAGCTGGAGTTCCTTCTCAACTGTGACCTTCCCCATCTTTCCACCCTCTACTTCCGCATTTTCGGAAGGCCCAACGAGAATGAACAGGTGTTCCAAATCCAAATGCTACAAAAATTCTCATCTTCTCTGCGCATCCTGAGAATTGACGATTTCAAGAAGAATTCCAGTGCAAAAAAACCTCCAACTTTTTTACGTTTCCCACAAATGCAGAAACTTTATATGCAATGTTAATGAAATTTTGAGAACATTATTGAGAAAAAACTAACTTAAAATAAAAATATGATTAAGGCAGGACGTGTTATGCCTAAACTGCAGTTGGTTGTGGTTTTGAGAGATTTATTTTCTAAAGCCAAATCTTTTAAGCAAGTGAACTTGGTATTCATAAAAACAAATTTCTGGTGTAATTTTGGAATGTACTATTCTAAAGAGAAGTAAGTGCATGTATGTAGTGTGCATGGCTTTATAATATGCACCCATAAAAGTACGACAAGCAAACGTACAATGCAATAATAAGAAAAGCTGTTAATACCTTTATACATGTACGTTACAAGTCTTTTTGCTCCTTTTAGCATTTTAGGTGCATATAGTATTATTTTAGGAATTTCAATTTTCACAAATTGTTTATGCATGTAAGTTTCGAGAGAAAAAAATAGACAAAGGTTTCAGCAACAAGGGACTATAATGCTTCTTAAGATTGGTATGCACCGATATAATTCTTCTGTTCTGAATTCAAATCATTAACGAAACTGTGTACCTGTGTTTTATGAAGAATTAGAATTCCATAATTCAGATTTTGAGCGTCGTATAAAAAATAAAAATCAGGAAACCTATTTCATTTATAACTTAGGTTTTAGCTCTCATGAAAAAGTCATTCAAGAACAAACATACATACAGGAGTTATATATGAAAAGTCATAACATAAAACAGAGCATTTTATACAGTTGCATCAGAATTTATTCAAGAATACAAATTCAGACTTCAACAAAATCTGATACATCTTTCAAGTGAACTAACTGAAAAATATTATGATTCCTGAGCAATTCCAAAACTTTATAAAAACTCATTATGGGAAGCAAATACAATTGTAAAAATTGTGGAAAGTCCCTTTCATCTAAGGCAAACCTTCTCCGACATGAAGGAACTCACAGTCAAGAGAAAGCATTTAAATGTGCAATTTGTGACAAATCATTGGGGAAAAGCATGTTATATTTTTGTGAAATATTATGCGGAACTGCATTTGAAAATAGTTGACACCTTAGCAATCATCAGGAGTCTAAACTTTACAAAATAAATCTATCAAAAAAGAAATTTATTGCAGGTTGTAACGAAAATAATATGCAATAGTAATGTGGTGTATTTATGTTCAGTAAAGCTAGACTTGTTATATATTTCATTACTTTTCGCAACTTATAATCAATAATTTAGCTCTCGTCAACAAGTAATGACTAAATGTTCAGAAAAGGGCTCATATATTTTATATCAACGATTCTTTCCTTTTAATTAACGATAAAGCACTGAGCCTGTATAAACATGAGAATTGCAATAAATACATATATTCATAATATGATCTCACACAGTAGATGATGCGCATTTTAACAAGCCAAGTTCATAAAAACAAGCTTTTGATTAAGTGTTAAGCTTCTTTCATGACTGATCCATGACCCCATGCACACTCCTGTCACTCTTTATTTCTTGTGGTTGATTTGCACATCCATTTTTTCAGTCTAAATCTTTTTATAGTAAAAACAGTGCTAATAAAATATTTATTGTTGGTGGAGAAATAGAATTGCCCATCAATATAATACAAATATAATAAAAAGAAAGACAACTTTCATTAAAACGATTTCCATAAAAATCTTGTTTGCAAAATATAACGCAATATCTGTATTCAGTCCCATTAGGTTATCAAAAACAGGGTTATCTTGGTGTGATTTCGTAAAACCGAGAAATATTCCATGTTCATTAGTCTTATCATATGTGCAGTTTCATTAAAAATTAAGTTTTTTAACCTTTGCTCTCTTTATCCAAGAGTGGGCGAAATTAGATTCTGTGTGGAATAGTGTAGTGTAGTCATCCTGCTGCAGTAATTATTATAATAACTACAGCATTTTTCATTGTAAGATTTCCTCTTGCTTTGGCTTCTCGTCAATTTTTATTCATAATCGTTATAACTTTTCACTTGGAATCCTTCATTTCATTTCCACAGTGGGTGGACATTACAGGGGTCATCCCAGATTCAAAACGAGTCCATGAGTACTGACCAAATTTTCATGGGAACAGGTCCCCGAGGAATTTTCATGTCCAGATTTTTTCATTCAAATGTCAGCACATTTATTGATTCCAGTTGTGTGTCAATTAAGCATAAAGCTTACAGTTTCTGTCGAAGAAGTAAACAGATCCATAAAGCATCTCATATCATCGATTTCTGGGTAAAGGGTGAGCAGAGGTTAAGCGATAATTTTTTTAAATGAAACCAAAGGTGTCACATCTATAAATAATTTCTCATTAAAACACAAACTACGAACAAAAAGTAACCATAATATAATGCAATGGTAACGAAATGGGATTGAGTCCAAGCAAAAGAGTTGGTTTGTAAAAAAAGTGCTTATTAAAATCCTTTGAAGAATGAAACGTAATTGTATTCTCGGTATTGTACTTTTATGAAATGGACAAATTATTTTAATGTTACAACATCTCTTTTCGATTTCGCTCCAGAGTCAGTGGATGCGGAAAAGTAATGTGAAACAATTTTAATGCAAGTTCCCATTCTTAACCTATGCTAACCTTTTAAACAGAAATTGATAAGCGTCTGTATAGAATAGACGGAGTGTGGTCTACGTGTACACTGTGAGATGCTAAGCTTTGGCTTCTGACAGAGCTTCATTCATATATTTTTCTTCTTTTTCCACGTAGGGTGAATCACTGAGAATGTGAAGAAGCATTGAAGCTTTATTGACTGCATTTTTGCTTTGAAATGAAAAGCTTTTTTGCATTTACTAAACATTAGTCGACAAAAACTGCTGCTTATTACTTACTTGTTAATAATTCTATTAATTACTTGTTATTGCATTAAACAAATTAATAACGACTTGCTTCAACTTTTGGCTACGATTACGCTCATTACATGCATATCTTTCATAAGAAAGGACAAGGGGATGTTTTTTCCGTCGACAAAGATTCTCTCGATTTCTGTGCGCTTCATCCGGCTCATTATAGACCGGAGAGCTAAAATATAAGAGCACTTCTCCGAATCGAGATAAGCATGGTTAACTTGGAACTCAACATTCGTTTTTAAATATTAAGTAGTCTTAGCCATAAGCAACAACCAATCAATTATTACGTGGTTTTTTATTGGTGACCAAAAGGAAAGGACTCGCTGATATAAAAAAGTATAAGCACTTTTGTGTATTTGTAGTCATAACGAGTTGACGAGAGCTGCTGTGATCAACATCAAAATCAAAATCGGGAGCAGTTCAAGTTTGCTCTACAAGCTGTCAGAGACCACATCCCTGTAATTGTTTGAAAGGAGAAACACACTTTTCAAAAGAGGATTTATATTTAGAATGCATACATTTGGAACAGCATGTGTCCCTTGAAAAGGTACTTTTACTCATGTAAGCAACTACTTATCACTTAATAATTTTGATTCTATTTGCTATAAAATTTAGAAATTGATTAATATCGTAAAGCATTATTCAAACCCAACTACTTTAAGGGAATTAAGGGGAAACGGACCAAATTCGTAAATTTTATGGTAGATACTAACGTCTAATTTTGTATGGGTTGTTTTTGTTTATAAATATTGTGATCAAGATCCGCTATTATCAAACAATGACATGCATTGCTAAATTGTGAATCATAAGGCTCTAAATGTTATCAAAATATGTGATAATTTAATATTGTATATAATCTTATTTGCTCGTACTTATCATATTATTTTATCCTCAATTACAAATGAAAGTCAAAAGATGCAACAACACATATTCAGTTGCTTTTTTATGTTGACCGTCCAGTAAATAATCCATTGGATGACGCAGTATGCTGTCACTTGCTTTACTCCAGACGTTCATGTGTTGATTCAAAGAGCTGATAAATTTGTTTACCCACTTATTTCTGCATTGATTACACTTTCCTGACATGTAACATAACAGACGTAACAGAGCTTCAGTTAACGATCCATTTTTCAATAATAGCTCATGCGTAGGAAGGTTTCAACAGGAACAAAAAAACCAGAGAAAAATGTTTTTAATTTATGTGTTTGAACCAGACAGTCTTTTATTGCAGCTTTTGATAGGATAGTGCTTATGTCGACGATATACGTTTCCTTAAAGATGACTGTAAGGTACTTTTATTTTAAAGCATACAATAATTTTGTCGTTGACTAAATTACTATCCTGCATTAATGCATGTATGTAAGCGTGAACATGTCTGTGAAGTCAAAACCGGTTTTGAACGCCCAAAACCGGTTTTCATTCTCAAAACCGGTTTTGGAAAAAAAGTC
>JAQIXW010004936.1:0-10981 GCA_034700685.1 Willowsia buskii | reverse complement strand
AGAAAGAGTCGTCGTCGTCGTCAAATTCTGCCCCGATAATATGTAGAGCACTCTCTCTCTCTCTCTCTCCCTCTCTCAGTATGTCGTCCGTACGAAACGTTGTTCGCAGTTGTTTAAGAAGAAATAAGTGAGCGAATGACAACAGGAAAAAGGAAAAGGCGAGGTGGCTATGGCTGGTGTGCTGGTAAGCAGAGACACGGATCGGAGAAAGCACACATACCAAGTCGACAGACAAGATGAAAAAGAAAGCAGATGCTGCATCTTTTCAACTTTTTGTACAAGCCCAAAGGATATGTATACAGCTAGTACTACTTTCTTCTTTCACTTTTCATGTTAAGCTGATGTTATATTATATTGGTGCTGTTGTGTTGTTGTTGCTGGCTCCTTATATCGCGTCATGCCTCCTTTTTCCCTCTCACTCACTATCCCTCTCCACCACTCTCTCATTTCAACAAGAGCTACACGTTTACTTTTCAAAGAACCAGCTAGTAAAGTCCCCTTCTCATGCTTTACTATAATAATTCGTGCATGCATTTTCTTTCCATTCTCTCCTTTCCTTCCACTTGAGAGAGAGAAAGAGGCTTTCTTCATTCTTCCATTCTTTTGTATATGCATGCATTCAAGATAGCGTTCTTTTTGTGATATACCTATTTGCAATTCTTCTTTCCAGTCAGACATTTACTGCTTCCTTTTTTCTTGATTTTTTTTCAGAGGATGTAAAGCTACAAAAGACAGCTTGGGTTTTTAGTGGCAGGAGCATGGTAGGCAATAGAATAAGGAAGGAAGAGAACCAGTTCATAAGATGTTGTCTTTTCTATTTCAATGCTGAGTGATGCGTACATGGGAGAAATGTGTGTCGTTGGTCTTTCTGTCACCGAGATCTCGAATTTGATAGTGTAACAGCGACACCACATCACTTACCATCACCGCAGTGGCAGCAGCAGGACAGCAGCATCAGAACTCTCAAACAACTATTGGACCTGAACAAAAAGTGTTTCCTAATGGAAAAGAATAAGAGTTAAGAAAGTACACTGTAAAAACAAGCAATCTTTTCCACTATTAAATTATATGCTAGCGGCAAACCAGCATTTTTTCTTGTACTTTTTTTGTTATTTGCCTTCTCACTCACTGTGATGGTATATTAGATAAAAAAAAAGACTCCTCAATAAAGAAAAAGAGAGATCGCTGACGTGGCGGGAAATCTACTACTGCTATTCATTGTTTGCTTGTGTAGATTTTCCAGTGTCACATTTTGATAAAGGAATTGTGCTATGATAAGATCACATACACTGGTGGATTTGCTTTCACCGGAAAATATATGCTCTCCAACAATTTATAGATATAATATGTAATACGGCAGTTCCAGTCAAAGAGCAGAGAATAAAACAACTTTTGAGATGATTCTTCAGTCTATGACGAGCCTCCTAGCTATCGTATGAATCTTGTTCGAAGGAATTCTAAAAGTACAAAAAGCTTTCGTTTGGCTTACTTCAATTTTCGGGGTCATTTGTTAGAAAAGGGATAGGAAATTTATTTTATGATCTCTTACATATCTCTTCGTATGCAGATCGGCTTCGTATCATGCCATTCTTGTGTGGTAGTCTGTGTAGAAAGAGGATTATTACGCTGCGGAAAACCAAAATCGTTTAGGGACTTTCACCATAACTAAATGCCATTGCCATCCAGCATGACTTAAGTGGTTCTACTTTGAGGCTCCAGCTCTGCAATAAATATCGGCAATTCAGATGTGGAGAAGTGCAGAGGCGAATGTGTTTTCGTGGGACAAAATGTGTAAATGGTGTCTGGGGAGATCGACAGTATTGGAAATAAATAATCTCTTGCTTTATGGACTAACCATAAGCTCACAGCATATTTTATATTTATACGCGACCCCTATGGTATCTCAGTGTGCTAAACGTCAAAATTCCATATAATTTTAATATAATATTGTATAATGAGGACAGGTAACAAAAGGATCAGTCAGTATCAAGTTACAAAAATGCCTCAAGGCTGCTTCTCAGACAAGTTAGGGAATTCTTTAAATGTACTCCGTATATGTAAATTTTGGTAGTTTCATTTTAGATTTAGCAGCACAAGGAGCTCGTTTTGTGACAATATAATTCATTAGAATTCCAGGATGTAAAGGAAGCCACAAGCTAGCCGAAATCAGAACGTGATCAAAGCAAATTTTGTGGGTTGCTCCTTCAAAATGTAAGAAACTAGATTAAAATATGGTTCCATGCATATTCTCCGCACATGCTTCAAAGGGGAAAAGATTCATTATTATTACGTTATTCGTATCTCTGCATTAAATCATACTGTCTGAGGTTCCTTTTGAACTTCATTACTTATAGCTATAATGCAAATTATTTGTAGAATTTTTAGTATATCTATTTGACCTCCTAGTTACTTATTACCATTATAAATTATTATAAAATATGACATGATAACAAGGGTGGTGTAATTGAGATATTATGATTCTATAATTTTAGAATACCATTATGTTATGTTATATGAAACTGGCGACTATACATACACTTTATAATAACCCATGTACATCTTGCCTACAATTTTGTGTCGGTCTGTGAAGCCCAAGGAAAAGTTCACGCTTGTGTACATGTTTGTGACCCCTATCTCTACACTGCTGCTAAATAAAAATGGCTTGCTTAGAAATACAAATTGAAAATTAGGAGACTGTAATGCACCATGTGATTTATCTAGTCCTTTGAAAGCTTACCCGTAATGATCATTATGGGGGAAGAGGATAACGGCAGCCGGTAGTAGTATAACCGACTTATAGCTAACTAACTATATTGGGGCGTTAGTTTGCTCTCAGTATATGTATGTTTTCAGGATTTACGTTGTTTCTAAATCTTTCAAAGGGAGAGCTATCAACAAAGGAAACCGTACTTGTTAATGTGCTCATATTGTTCCGAGTTAATTAATGAAGAGCTGCAGACTTGTGAGCTGGTAGCGTAAAAGCTCGATTTCATTTTCATGTTGTCTCATATTTCCAACAAAATAGCTGTGATAGATCTTCTGCCATTCGATTTATGTAAACAGGAGATGTTTCATTGGGCTAGTAAGTGCAGTGATTCGAGACCTATAGAGTTCATCCCTAATCGTACCTTCGGGTGTACGTATATCCTCTATTGTTATTTTAAAACTGACTCTCATATCATTTCTACTTTGCATCGTCTGATATGTATATTCGCTATTCAAAAGAAAATTTTAATACAACATTGATAATGGATCGTACTAATTACCTGAAATATACACATATATCGCAGAATAAGTACAGGGGATTTATTTTCATAGAAAACTTTCTTAGATTAAAGCAAAAGCTAACACATAATCAATGTACCTGAAAAGCTAGGTAAAAACAAAAACACCAAAGGGTTCTACATATAAAACAGTAGAGAATATTTATGTATTTTTTCCAAGCAAAGCCTTTGAATCAAATATTATTTATCAGGAATCATAATATGAGCATCCATCACATATTCTATTCAGTACCGAAAACCAATAATTAATTAGGTACATGATTTTTCGTATTTTTCAAGTATCCGTATTTGAACTCGAAACTTCAAACATCCAGCAGTATATTATTTTTTCAATGGAACAGATTAAAACATTTTATTTCATACTGTAAATAATTTATGTATGCATATGTATAATATATGTATTAACTATATACATATAAAGAATTTATTCGAGTATAAAAGTTATTAAATTCTATTTATATGTAATATAATACGTCATAATACTTGGTAATAATTTAATTTATGCAAACGTTAGAAAACTATCATCGATATATCATTTCGGAGGGCTCTATCATGTCTACTAAATGTCGTCATCTTACATGTATAAAATTTAAAATATATAATTTCATAAATTTACTACTAAAATCATGGCAGTAACACAAAATCAACAAGAATGAAAGATTAAATGTGGATTTACACTAAAGTTAATTATTTGTATTTTACCATTGCATGGAAAGAGAGAGACTGACTTTTGTATTTCAAGTTCACCGGAAGTTTCCCCACTGGATTTGTTACTAGTATATTGCATAAAGCTACATGGTTGATTCCACTTCTCATAGAACATATAATGTATTCCATAGCATCCCATTACATTCATTCCATAGCCATTCAATCCGTGTAGTAGATTGCAAGTAAATGTAAAGGATGCAATTCTTGTAAATACGGATACCATTAGCGAACGATGATTTTAATAGCAGAAATCAAATCCTTATTTGAACTGATACTAAGTGCATAGAGACATACTTATATTATCTAACATTTCTTTGAACACACACAAACAACCACGTAAGCTCACTTCACTTTAAGTTCTCTGTCCGTTACTCGATTTCATGTGTCATGGCGTAAAGCATATCAAAGTCCATACAAACGAAACAGTCATTAAACATAGAACATTTCCACTCTCTTCATGAGAGGAGCCAGTTTCTCTTTGAGTAAACGGTTATACTAGCAGCTACTGAGAAGGCAAGGATGAGCCAACTGAATTTCACAGATCCAGCTCCGAGCTGAAAAGCACACAAGCATGCAAAAAGATGTTACGGTTGAGTTATACAACGGAATAACGGATGAATAGATTTGTCAAACGAAGAGCACAATTTATTTGGAACATTATTGCAGTGATATCCGTTACCCAAAGATTATGCACACTTGTGGATGTATCTCACAAATTAACTCCCACAAGCAATGAATTATCAACACAACTTATCTTGAATCTTGAATCATTGCTTTTAGGGGTTATCTTATCACAAATCATTCTAATGGTCAGTCCATTACTCTTAGGTATACACATAATATTCCAGATTCGCACAAATAGCTTTTTTGGGTCAACTTACGATAGCATAGTAGTTGCAACGGTCCCCCTGACAGCATTCTGCACATTTCCAGTCCTCATACCAAATATGGTGGCAATGATGAACAAATTGTTTTCGTCTGTCTTCACAGTGGGTTCGATTCGAACATTTCTTCGTCACGTAATATTGCTTCTCTGCTCCCTGAGACCAGTATGGAGTACCTAGATTGCAATAAAAACGGTTAAACGAAAGCACATATATATAGCAAAAAAATGTCAGCAGCATGATAATCTGCACTATTGGTTGACCTCACATGGGTCTCTGCGGTATGAATTTATTACGACAGGCATGAATTAGGACTTACTTCCCCATCGCACTTCTGTCAAGCATGTATCTTCGCCGTAATCACATGTCTTAATTGTAGAAGTACATTTTTCAACGTTCCCCTCCTGATTTGTACACACGTAGCATTCCAGTGCCATGCTCATTCCTGCAAAAATCATTGTATCAAAAAATATTCTTGTTATATATGCCTTATAGGAAGCGTATATATAAGTGATGGTTTAATGGAGTATGATGTTTCCGTCTGTTGCAGTAATTCATAACATAGTTAAAAACTAATATTATTGCTTTGACTATGGGAGGAAAATGAACGCAACGAAAATTGTAAACGAAAGTTGAAAGAAGCATTCAATCGTGAAGACGTAAAGAAAACATGAAAATTGGTTCGTAGCAGACCAGATGTGAAACTTGACATTAATTCACTATTTTTAGAGCACGCTTGCAATTATGTACATCTTTTAGCCCAAAATGTGTTAAGATTCTGTGTGCAAAATTACCAAAGAGTAGTGGAATGAAGAAGAAAGCCCAAAAGGACGCGTGTAATATACACAGCTTATTTTGAGCCATGTCTCGTCTCCTATGACTTTTCCTGAATTTTATCGTGATGAACTAAAAAAAATTATATTTAAAAAACTGCTTGAAAATTATTTAGCCAAACATTTTTCGTCCAAATCAATTCACTTTTGCAAAAGTTATTGAGTTTTCTTGTAGAGTTTTCCGAACAAGTGCTTAACATAATATTATGACTCACATCACATGTAAATAAACACATATTGGTGTGATGAAAGATGGAATATCTGGTTTTATAAGCCAACATAGAATGATGAACGGAAGTTCGTACATTAATGCACATTGTTTGATATTTAACAATGCTTGCATGTTGCATGCATCGCATCCATAATATGTACTCGATATGAGCATACGCATGCATGAAAGGAACACACCTGCTCTGGTGAGATTACCTGTTCACTACACAAATGAAGTTTTATATGAAGTTAGTACAAAATTGAATTCACAATAGGAATATGCAATTGCAATGCCAATAATAATGATCTACGTGAGTACTTCTATGCATAACATACAGTTTCTTGAAACGTGCATATACCTAGGTGGATAAGTCATGAATAAGTATAAATGTGAAAGGATTATCCGCTTGTGTTATGAAAAGCCACTATTTCCTTAGGCGCTTTTAATGATAGCATTGACTGCACTGGATAGAGTACTGCTGGAAATAAACCAACATATATTTGTGCTATGTCTTACGCTGCACATAATGTAAATGCTATTGTATGCATTGGTTGTGAGAACAGGTGTGTCTGTGTCATACGGTGAAAGACGTTACTATGTAGCGTTGAAGACATGGTATGCATCAAATGAATCCAACAGTTCAATGAGTCTTGTATTATATTGCTTACTTTTTAATTTACATGCACAATTAAAAATTACGAAAAAAACTAATTACTCTATGCAAAGAAATCATATTGTGCATTTTTATTTAAAACTTTGCGCTGACTGGTACATTTTGAGTATCATTCATGGATGATATATGGGTCGGAAATTGTGCTGCCCATGTGAGGAGAATTGTTTGTTTAATTAGCAGTGTCATGAGTATTTTAGTATGATGAGTACAAACTATATACTATGTTGAGTTGCGAGTGCACTGGTATCATACAACGTAAATATGTGGTATTCCACCCACATCTCGTCATCGCTATCGGTGTTTTTTTGGCGTTTATCTAGATTTTTAAATAAAAAACTAACATTATGTCTTTACAACACATGAAATTGAAATATCCCTGATTTTTGAAGCCCCAAAGACGGCCTTTGCAACGTTTCGTTCATTTTATTACAGTTTATATTTTATGACTTTTGCTAAAAATAGCAATATGCTACAGAAAAGACATTTAAGTCATGTTTTTAGAATCTACATGGAATGGTGAAAAATTTACGGTGAATATTCCACCCTTTTTGAAAAAATCTTCCGTTTTACTAATGTACATACATAACGGTCACAGATTTATATGAGAGATTTCTTGAGAACTCGACATATAATATGAAACACACCATAAGACATGATCTTGTACTCGACCAAGACTCATAATATGCATATAGTTGCAATTTTCAACCATTATATTACTTACATGTAGAAACAGAAAGCAGTTTTTTATTATCTTTCGTTCGGAAATGTAAACTAAATCTGAGAGCACGTCACTGTTATGTCTGCTTCAAACTGATATGACTTCATTACTTCATAGGAGCAAAAATCATACCCGAGCTGAGGTATTTGAGCTCATGGCTCGTCGTACTTATGATTATGTAAATTTTTTACCATTCGTCCACGTCTTTCATGGATTCATGACTTTTGCGTGAGCTGAAAAACTTGGAAACACGAAACAGCATGAAAATCTGCACTATGAAAACATCACACCAACTGTTTCGTGTTTTAAGGAAATTGATGAAAGACGTTTATTCATAAGAATTTATATTATGAAGAATGCTTCAGAACGGAACGATCAAGTTAGGTAAGTTAGTGGTGTTTGGGAAATCAAGAGGAAGCCAAGTTACCACCGTTAAAAAATAAGCGGAAAGTACATACGTGTGAAGTTGTATTGGTTCTGCTCCACACCCATATCCAACGGCGGTGTGCGTTAGTGATTAACTTGTGCAGTAGTAGCTTGTGTGGCGAGAGTATCAGTGTTTGCGTTATCTTGTCGGAATCAAACGTGCGAAAATCCTTAATTAGCCATGGTAAGGTAATCGGCTGCAATGAAACGTTTTATTGCGAGTTTCATTAACTCTCCCTGCTATCTAAAACGGCTTGGCTCTCTAAATTAATTAGTGTTACTCGATAAATTGTTACTCTCTACATTACCATCATATATAATTCAAAGTGATCAAGATTATTTTTTTAAATTCCAGGATGAGCTGGATAAGCAGCAAATTGCAAGTAAGAATGATCACAATAAGATACGATAATATGTGTAGAGTTTCTACTCACAAAAGGGTTTCTTGTGCTCATTGTGGTTGATTACAGTAATAAAAAGTTTTCTTGTGTGTACAGTTTTGCAAAAGGCATTCGACAGCTTTGCACAAGGGAAAGGTTACATAACACCCGAAATGGTTGGAACCATTCTCCGGGTTATGGGACAAGCCTTCAATGAGCAAACGCTTAAAGAGCTTATAGCAGAAGTAGATACGGACGGTAAGCCTTTTGATTACATCACATCAATGTCAAGCAACTCTTGTTCCTATCATGTAATATGACAGAAAAAATCTCTCTTGCAAAGAACAAAACTGTTCTTTGGAAAAATTTGTGAGTAAAGGTCGTTGTCTACTTCTCTCGTGTTGTCAGGGTCTGGACAAATTGAATTTGCAGAGTTCGTAATCCTTGCCTCGAAATTCATCGTAGAAGAAGATGAGGAAGCTCTGCAAAAGGAGCTAAAAGAAGCTTTCCGTCTGTATGACAAGGAAGGTAAGCAAGTGATAAGCTTCATTGTAAAGACATTTTTCATTGAAACATTTCATGGAATTTTCATTCAAAAGGCAAAGAATAATCGAATTGAGCTGTGTCGCTGCTGAATTTAATGAGATACATCGTTTGCAGTTAGTAAATTATTCTATATCTGGCTGAAAAATGATTATGAGACTGCAAGTGATTGAAAGATATCCAATTAAATAAATACGTCAACGTCAGCCACGTAGTTTGATTTATTAAATTAGCAAGGCAATATGGGCAATTGGCAATAATTATATATTCTTTAAATGAAAGTAAAATTCCTGTCACCCGTTTAAAAGTTGGAACAAAGTTTTCAGGAAGCTAAATAAAATATAATATGAACATCAATGTATGCCTATTAAATACAGTTTGCAAGCAGTTAAAGAGGTTATTCCGAGAAAGCACTAAATTCTTATTCGAACCGGATCAGTGTAAAACGGTGTGGTTAGATGGATCACTCCTCTTCCTTTCAAATCATAAAAAATAAGCATTGATTTAGGAAAACATAAACAAATACACCCAGGAAGGAAAGCACACATGTAATGGCTTCATTTTAAGATTCTCTCTAGGCAAACTTCTGCAGAAGCTCATAATCTGTCATAAAACTTTCAAGTGTCAAAATATGATGTTACCGTTATACATCTCTGCAAAATCTGGTCTGCAGCTTTGCTTCCTCTCGAAAATTACGTTATATATCCTCCGCTCATATAATTACTACATATCAGGAGGTAAATGTCGGAAGCACGGCACGAGTGAAACATTTTAAGGAAACCACCAATGTAGTGTTTACCAGAAAAATGAGTCAAAAGATATACATGGCAAAGGAGTTTTTTTTTTCTTTCAGACAAAGTAACTAATATCAAGTAATTTTCAGGATATTTATATTTAGCAGCCGTTTATGACTATCAGATGGCCCATGTCATCAATTTTTATGCAAATTATGTACGTACATCTACATGCAAGTAATCATGCCCTGCAAACTCATGTAAAGCTCATTTACATTTTTTTAAAGTTCATTTTTCAAATTCATGACTTATATATGCACATAAATGTTGCCTGCTTGGTCTACACGGGTGGATTTTAAGAGTAAAAAACCCAGAATAAAAAAAATCGGGTTATGTTGGGTATGTGTAGGAGGATGAGAGCAGCAGCGGAGGAAAATATCGCGTCAGTCGGATCTGCTTCTGCAACGTAACTTACTGCTATTAAAGTCAAACTGCTGCTTCCTTGTCAAGCCATATCGGTGCTTATCTATAATTTAAACATGAGTAATGCACATATTACCTTATTATACATAATACGCTACACATAAGTTTCGTTTCGCGAGGACAGCATGCGATTTCAAAAACTTCCACAAGAGTCGATTGTTTACATTTTTAGTGAAATGAAGTAAATTGAGATAAATTGCTTGGAAAGCTTATTTGGTGCATATGTTCGAATTATTAAAAGTGCATGATGTATTTGGGCCTTACGCGACGTTCTCCCTCATAAACATTTGCAACCATTTTATATCATGAAAAAAATTTTCCTTTGAAATAAAATGACTTTCAGGAAATGGATACATCCCAACATCTAGTCTGAAAGAGATTCTACATGAGTTGGATGACCAGCTTACCAATGATGACTTGGAAGGCATCATTAATGAAATCGATGAGGATGGTTCTGGAACTGTTGACTTCAACGGTTAGATCATTAAATGTCATTAGACTACACTATATCATGATATGATGACATGCCATTTACATCAATTTTTCTTTTCTTTAAACCTTGTGCAGAATTTATGGAAATGATGACCGGCTAATTGATGCTATCGATAACGTAAGATAAGAAGAGAGTGCCTTGTGCATACAAACACCAATTATGATCATCAGTGACGACGTCATCATGAGCCCACACACTACACTCATTAAAGTAAATATGCACCGCGTGCATCTGGTCTTGTTTCTACAAAACATGAAAAATTATAATGTAAATTGATCTGAACTGCATATTCCTGCATAAAATACTGTACAATAATCATTCATAATTAAACTAATGGTAAAAATCATTGATACAATCTTTAATCTGTTATGCTAGAATAATTTAAAGCCTTTCACTGCTATTTAATACTTTTAAAATGTGAACTCTTCAATAATTTATTTTATGATGAGAGCGAAAATGGATGCGCAAATATTGATGATTGGACAACGGCCAAAATATGATATTATGTATTAATATTACAGTGAAAATTTAACACTTTTTTGGATTCCATATTGGATAATCAATAAAATTTGCAATTAATGCTGATTTTTGTCATGGGTTGTCTTTTGCGT
>JAQIXW010004935.1:0-10984 GCA_034700685.1 Willowsia buskii | reverse complement strand
ACATTGTTGTACATTATTTCGACATACCATGGCTCTAGCCTGAATTCATACATTAATTTGCGTGTTAAAATACCATGATCGATAGAATCGAACGCCTTAGAAAAATCTAGAAAAACTGCCCCACCTTCATTTTAGGCTTATCCATTAGTCGTACATTCGTTAGTATTATACTCTAGTGTGTGTTTTCGCTATTTTTTACCTGTGGAACTTTGCTTTGTTTAAAACTTGTGACACTAGTACGTTTGTGACATCGATTTTGAAGGACGAGAATGATTCAAGGGCTCGTACCTTGAGCTACTACTTGAAACATTTCCGTCCCAAGGTAAAAATTGTGGTTTTCGCTGTTAAAACCCTGTCTTTAACTTCACGGTATTGCATTGTATATATGTTCGTGTAATTTTTATCCGTTAAAATACGAATTCTTATGTTCATACATAAATTGTTTTAACTTGATGATTTTCCCTCATCTTGAATAAGCATCTCTATTTATACCATGGCAATTGGCAATGGTATTTTACTAAAATGGCTAAATTGTTTCAATTTTTAAATACACGATTAAAAGGGATTAGACTTGGTCTTATATGTGGAAGAAGATCTAAACGGAACAGCGAAGATATGGAAACAAATGATTTCGTACATTTCTACGCATTATACTCATTACTCATCACTATCACTATCAGGTATCAGTATTCATTTCGCCAAGCTTAATGGCTGTCCGAAACTTAGACAAGCTCTTTGTAGCTGTAGAAACAGAAGGGAAGAAATTCTTCTACCACTCTAAAAAAGCAACTGTATTTGGATTTCGGCCGTTCATGAGAACTTTTCAGGATATAATAATGTGTAAAACGATGCTGCTGTCGGTTGTGGGATATAAAACAGATTATATTAGAACATTTTAGGAATGGTTACAATTACTGATACATTTCAGCAATCGTTCAGCCTGTGATATATTTTTAGATTATGAGCTATTTATAACTGTGCAATATGTACCACACAGTTGAATCCAGTTTCAAGTATGATTTTCCCGTTTTGCTGAACAGAAATTAACATTTGGAAAATGTTAAGTTATTTATACAAAATAAATTGTTTTTCTCTTAAATATAGGTCAGGCCAATTAATTCAGTCCTCATTTTACCCTTCGTCTGCCATTTAAATAACCATACAAATGCAAATACCATTCGTGCCCTGAGCTCATATACTTATGTGTAATATATGTTATAAGTGTACGTGTAACTCTAGTAAGTTAATTTGAAGTCCAAACGAACCTGAGAGAAAGTGATCTTTAGGGTTTAATCTTAAACATTTATATACTTCGAACCAACGCAAGGTTATTAGCCATAAGTACATTTAACATCTGGATATATGTTGCTTGAAGGATTCTGAGTTAACCCGTACAATATCTGTGTGGCAAAATCCGTTTGATGCAGGCTCCTGGAAAGTTAAAATGAGGGGTTAAAAAATGTATTGCTTCCTTCTGATGTCCAACTGAATAATATATACATATACTTAGCAGTTGACTAGTATATAAATCAACCCTCAAATCGCAAGCTCATAATAAATACATGCATACTTCTCTTATGCCGTCCTAAGTCTGAATGAACTATAAACTTTTTGAGTTTCAATAAACAACTTACTACTGTTACAATAGCCAATGCACTAACGAGTAAACCTCACGTGGTGGGGGTAAAGTGGAACTTTGATATTTGGCATAGCAAAAGACTGATTGACTATAAGGTATACTGACATGTATTTACCTATTGTGATTGGGCCTTTTATTGAAAATTATAGACATTTTGATATGTCAACTTGTCAAATCTGACGACGTTAGATGGGTTTTATCAAAGGCTTGGGCGACTAAAAATCTATAAAATAATGTCAACTTATGTTTTTGTGAAGTTTCCAGAAGAATAAATATTATTTTATTTAAAAAAATGCAAAATCATTTTTTCTAGAAGTAAATAGCTTTGGTGATTTTCCTATGTTAATTGGTATTAAAAATTTTCCGGCTTGCGGGTATCAAAAATTTGATAGCTCATAATTCGGAATGCAAGGCTCATTCACAAAAAGGAAGTACAGTTCTGATACCCCCACTTGGTGAACCTTACTCGTAAGTGCTGTTAATGCAATAATGACTTAATAATATTGTGATGATGACTCAAAATCTCTAGGCCGGTCCTTCCGTCTGCTTAACAGTGATTGATCAATACCAATATGATCATAATTTTATGAGTACTGGCTTGTAAAAAATTCAAAATCAATATTTTTAAATAGCAGAGGGAGACAGTGTGAACTTGATAAGAAATTAATCAACTAGAATGCAGCACCACATAACTACGAATTTTTTGATTATGTGGTTTTATTGATAATCTAAGTATTTTTTAAAACAACTTAATATAAAAAACTGTATGCTGATTGAAAAGCATGCATTGATTTTCGGTACGATTATAAATGAATATTTGAGTTTTATTGTTACGATTAAAATATCAACGATCCAGAAGTATTTTAGTTCATCAAAACACTAAATAAAGGACGATGCCAATTGATAAAAACGTATAGACCGGACGAGAGATTTTGGATGAAATATGAATCATAAATGTCTTTTAATATTGACTGTTTTGTTTGTGTTATAGTTTTTGGGAAGTGTATTCTAAACTATGCTGTCAAGTAACGTCATCATAACGCCTTTCCTACCATACCTTTCCATTTCTGCCATGATTACCATAGTTCCGCACCATATGTAATTTATTAAAAGCCTGGGTGGCACTTACCATAATCGATGATATGAATCGACACATGCCCATCGGTCCCTTTGTGGGTGTGATATACCATGAACGTGATTTTCGACATTGCTTCAGTTGATAAGTATTTTTCCCTGTATCCTGAATAGATGATCTCTTTGATTTTTATTTCCCTGTGACATCTCGTTGCATCTCTATGGATCAAACATTAGCAGATTTTTTAATTACCAGCTACGACATGCAATAGCTCATTCCAAAGCTCTCGATGATTGCATAGTTTACAGTCATTATTATAATCAATACCTTAATTCTACGACGCTTCCTATAAAGGGGAACTGGGGGTAAATCTTTGTATCCACACGTACAAGAGTTAAAGTCATCTAAGTTACTAAGTAATCTAAACGAAAAAGAATAAGGATATTAGTAGAAGTTTATTTTAATTTCAGTAGGTTTTGAACTAAATATTTAACGATTTTACTCGTTTTCTTGCAAGAAATTAGTTGAATGAATATAATATTAGGTTTCGTTCACAACATAACAAGTTACTTCAAAAATGAAATAGCCTTACTGCGAAGGAATGAAATCTCACTAGAACTAAATCTACCATGAACACTGATGTTTTGTTGTTATGGAGCAAAACTGACAAGAACTTGCAATTCGCATGTTAAAAGATGTGTTGCGTACGTTCATTTTCGTAAAAATCTCTACACCTTAAACCGCTTCAAATCAATCTAGAATTTGATCTTCTAAATTAATTACGTAATCTCTAGTTTTTATATGTATAACTTACCAATAATGATTATAAAACGTATGTTGAACTCATCCAAAGGAAAAAGACTAGACTCGGCCGCAACTGATAAGGAACACAATATTCCACGAGGTTTAACTCGTTAATGAAAGAGAAAATGCAGCAGAACCATTATTTTTTTCAATGTTGGTTCACTTTAAATTTATCTTTCTACTCCTTTTCTGCCTTCCTGCTAATTAATGCGGTTACACGAGGTTGGACTTTTGCTTTGGTGCTAACACATGTCAATGGTCTTTCATATAAACGTAAAGCATAGTCATTCATCCACTTGTAGTGAAGTTGGTTTTCTGTCATAAATCATTCGCCGTGAGCTGGGAAAGAGTTCAAGAACAAGTAGTTGTGAAATTGTGTAGTCAACATTACAAGGGAAACTTAGCCTTTTCAAAGAAAACCTAACTGGCAAAACAAGAGGTAAGAAAAGTTAGTTTCAGTTAAAAAACGGATTTGTAAAGCTAAACGAATAAACATTGATTAAAATGCATGCTATATAAAATATTATGAATGAAGGCACAGGACAATACATGGCCAAAATAAGAAAATAACATATATCGGAAAACGAAATAGGGACTATCCATGTGCGAGTTTGAGCATTTTGTAATTTTCAAACCATACATTTCACATTCATTCCCTAATGAATAACGAACTCATTCTCACGCATAACCCATTAAAATAAAATTTTCGTACGATTTTGGCTTTAGTTTTATTTTGTGAGAATTATTATGACCCTCATTTTCTGTCCAAACAGTATGAAAAGCATTTTGGCTTTTCAACGTTTTCATTATTTGCAGATATTTTCTTCAAAAACTACAAAAAATTTACATGCGATGCTTTTAGTCTTAAAAGTAAAATTAACAATCTGCGAGGAAGTTGAAAGTAATGAAACGGTACAACCTCGAAGCCAAAAGAGCGTAAGTTTAACTGGAGAAAAAAAGGACATGAACATAGTTCAAATAACTTATAAAATCAATAACTTCCCGTGGGAAACTAAAGTCAAACGTCTCTATCACTAAGAGCCTATCTGTACTTTAGTCACAAGATATTTCAAGAAAACAATATCTGACGGAAGACTCTTTTTAATGACGAATTTTTAATCCCTAAACACCACTCGAGTATAATTTAGTTGTATGAATTTTTTATGGTTATGCTATAGCCTTGTGTTTTGAATTGATGTAGTTCTGAGATTTCAATGTGTTCTTCAATGACATTATTTAATTAATTGGACATATATTTTCAAATGATAACAATAACACCACATAATTTGTATGTGAAAAGCTATTGTACATTTGAGGAAAGGATTAAGGCTTATATTTATAAATGCATGTCACAGGGTTTCTAAACTCGGACGTCACTAGTATTATCCTAAATCGATCAACTATTATAAACAGCATTTTTGTTGTGTGGGGTCAACACAATGGTCTGACCAGAGAACAAAACCCATGTCTTCATTCGCTATAACTCACAAGATCACAAGCAAGATTGCAAGCATCACAAGTAAAGAGCAGTCTTGTACTCAGGATTTCTAAAGGCATTGCGTAAGACAAAGAATAAGCAAGCCTCATATTCTGATGGCTATTATGAATTATCACATCAGAAGACAATGATTTTGCTTAGATTTTATGGATTTCTTGCTTCAGATACCGCATTTCTGATAAAATCCCAAATAAGCATGTAAATTTTGATTTTGTGAGCTACACTTTCTTGTGTAAAACCTTTGAAATAAAAATGACATGTAGTGCAAAATGGGTGCATGAAAAATCCGAAGTACCAAAACTCTCCTACTAACTGGGTTGTCGTAACTAATTTTTATGTTGCATGATGTAGTTTTGTTGTTTGTAATAATGTGTAAAAAGTTATTACAGAAAGGCGCATTTTAGTTTCTTTAAAGTAGAAAATTCAATGCAATACTAGTTCCCACATGCATACTTAGAGCAAAAAATGCAGCTTAGTAATTGTCGAAAGAGAAAATAATATAACTTGATTAAAAACTTTAGCTAATATTATTACAATGCGTATTTGGAAGCTTAATTCAAACAAACACACATCCACATCACATTTCAGAAAACTAGTAAGTATATTGTTCACTCAAAATTTTTTACAATGTATAGTCACAAGTACATACTTATTTATTCACGTGTTGCATCTGTAAATATTAGGTAATACACGGAAAGGCGACAAAATTGTATGATGATTCATGCAGCAAGTTAGTAAGTAAAACAAAGATAAAACAAAAACTGAGTTTTGAATCTTTCATTCTGAAGTTGTCAATTAAGGCTGATGTAATCATGGCATATCATCTATGCCAAAAAGCTTTTACCTAAAATGTTCAACTAACAACAAATGGGATGTGATTGAGAGAGCTACTGAAATTTTAAAATTAAAACTAAAAAAAGTCACTGACAACTGATTGCCTATAGAGGAAAGATGTCTTGTTTCATTTGTTGTTCTTCATAACCTTTCTTTGCCAATCGTTTCCATCCCAGCTCTGATATTTCCATGACTGAAAAATTTTCACTTGTGCAAGCCATAAAAAATCTTGCCAACTTGCAAAAATAGCTCCCGAAATTCAGTAAATGTAATAGACGTGAAAACGCCAAGATCTCTCTGAATCCAATCTAAATCGTCCCAGAATCGAACCAAAGTAAAGTAACAAAACGCAGGTAAGATGGTATACAAGCCGTGGCCATGTGTCGCCGATAGATATGGTGCGACAAAACACATCACATTTTTGTCTATAATTTGCAAACTTCTGTAGCAGATTCGCAGGTTTTCTGGCGTACGTAGCTTTGAATGAGTTCTGTAGAATTTTTCGGATAAACAAAAACTTAATTCGCGACAGAGCATAAAGTCAAGTAAAAATGCATGAAGCGGAAACATAACGCAAACGAGGGCTAAATTAAAGGCAAACATGTGCAGAACATAATTATGAGAAAATCCTGAAATGACTCCAAATGCATTGATACACTTGACTAGTAAAATTCATTTCATTCATGATGTTATCAATTTCATGTCATATTAGTCATATATTAGCTGATATAAAAGATTACACTCATTAAAACATACATACATATTATTATTACATCAAATAATTTGATTCAAATTGCACTTGTCCTTTTATGCATCCATTTCAAGTGTCTCAACCCTTGACAAGCAACGTTCATTATCTCGTAAATAGTCTTGAGTCATGTCAACTTAACAAATTCTTAGTAGTAAAATATTCCATACAGGTGCTTATTCAACACAACAAACTCCTCGTTTGTAACTCCTCAAGAGACCTGTCATCCTTCTCTATTTACGCAAACTGTAATTTCATGATGATGAATGAAGCATTAATACATGACAACGGAAGTTTGCTAAAGATTTCACAGCAATTATTTGCTGGTGAAAAAGAATTGACGAATAGATGGTTACTTGAGTTGTCATTTAGCTTAATTAAATGGTTCATTGACATCCGAGTGTTCGGGGAAAGTCTTTATAGAATACAAATACAAATATTGAGTGTCCTGAGCCTGAGCGATGGGTGATCTATATACATAGTGATATTAATAAGTAGGCATTGGTTGTGGGAATGAAATTTTGGGTCCCGTCCCTCCCTCACAAGCGTTTCCTCCATAATCCATACAGAATTTAACCTATTTAACTGGCAATTCGTACCACGAAGTTTTTGGGTATTGATTTCAAATGATTTAAACTAAATCGTTTGCCAGTTGCATTTTTTGGCAGTCGGGATAGCTGTTTCAAAAATAAGGAAAGCTTATAACGGTTGATTTCAGTAATTAATTGAAATATGAATTGGCTTATTATTTTGGTTTATTACTGGAACTCAACACTCAAAGTAAGGGTTATTTTATTTGATATTGCTATATTCCTATTGCAATTAAGCATAATGGGCTTGCATTTCTGCAAAAAAGTCTAACAATCAAATATTTCACAAGGCAATCTTGGGGTTAGAAACTTCCAATCTTTTCAAAACAATGTCCAACCCTCTCAGAGAAAAAGGCGACTCCCAGAAATATATCCTTCGCCTGAAATTCTATTTTGCTATTAAATTATTAATTCAAAGCATTGAGGCATCAGTTATAATAGTCTTTATGTTGTTAACAGTTAATAAATATAACTAATATATCATACACTTATCACTAACGTTGGTTTCCATCATTTCCATCATTCCAGCACCCCAAAACCGTGCTTATGGAACATGGAATAAAATATTTGATTCTGGAAAAACAACATTTGGCATAGAAAATTATTTTCCAAGTGAAACAAAGAATCTCCCAGAGCAAAAAATTGGTGTAAATACTATTTCTATTAAGAATCAAATTCAAGTGCAATTCTTTTTGTTTAGTTCTATTGTTCCCTGTGAATAAAGGGAGAGAGAAAAGTGTCTTGTTAGCAGGAGAGCATTATAAAGTATATTAGGTTTATTGCATCTAAGTACTTTTTTTGGAGTGAGGGAAAGATCTACAGTTTGATTCCGGTTTTAACGGTTGTATCGGTTGCAAGCAATGCATAAAGAAAAACAAGACCATCGTGACTTTTTTCTTTTGGTAATAAATCAAATCATAAAATGCTTCTTAACAGAGAAGAAAAAAACATTTACAGTGGTACATTTATTGTAATCTTAACGTATGTTTTTTCTGTAGTAAATGTATAAGTGAAGATGCACTATACTATCATTTTATTACAATCTTCTCAGATCACTTACACATCTGAGCAGACTAGGATGAAACGGAGTAATGGAGATTATGATTCTAAAAACTATAAATATCGATTTAATCAAAACGTACGTGAAGAAATTAATGCTTGGTTTCGTTTGTATAACTTTAATTCTTTACCCACCGACATAGTAGATGTTAATCCTATTAATTTGTTAATTCAACTAAAAAATACGGCTGCGGATTTCAACTTTCAACAAATGTACACTACCCACCATCATACCTAAATTCATACGCAGAAGTGGTGGGCATTTCTACCAGGATTTTAAAAACTTTCATTTTATCATCACTAATCAATGGTGTAATAATTGATAATATATTTAATTGTACAGTAAAAGCAATGAACGAAGTCTAAAAATGCAACTAATCAAAGGTTATATTAGGGTTTGCGATGTAAATGATGGAAAGTGATGTTTCATAATCAGTAGACTTCTTAACTCCCACTAGGACTTTCCCTTGCCTCTAACAAAAGCTGCGAAAAAAGCCGACATACCTAATCAAATTGTACTCTCTACTTTTTGTCCACACGGTGAAATAAAGAGATAATGGGTAAATTATACGTTTCCACACTTTACGATGTTGTTTCTTCACGCTAACTGTCTTTTCACCAGTTCTAATAATATGCTTTGCCCCATCATCATTGTGTCATCATTATCATCATCCCTGCTGCCAACTAACTTTACGCGTAATATATATTTTTACAGACTGAGCTACTAAAGCATTTATTTTTCACCATTGCCACAGACTACAAATCTATATACAAATCCATACAAGTATTTTTTCGAAGGGCCTATCAAGGTTTAATTTTCGGGAATCGAAAATGTGAAATCCCTGCAACATTGACTTTTTAAGAAGAAATGAAATGCCAGGTATTATTTGTTGAAATGCATCGAATGTATGATATGCAATGTATGCTATACTTTGGCATTCAGGCCTACCTTTGCTAAATATCATACAAATCTTACGAAAGAAATTAACACAAATTTTGCACGTGTGATCCTTAATAAGCTGTTTTATTTGTAATAACTTATTTACGTGTTCCCACGGTGAAACCCTGTTTTCTGGTACGAACTAAGCAACTTCCACCGTACGATACGTGGAGTTTTCCGTAATCAATTATTTTGAGACTGTAGTTTTCACTCAAAATTTCTTTTGAAACATTCCCTTTCAATATGGCAATACGGAATTTTTCATAGATAAAGGACAAGTAGTTGTATAATCATGGCATGGCCAATGTCATGTCTGTATGTTTACTGTACTTTTATTTAATGTTTTTCAAACTTTTGGCATAAGAGAGAGATAATTATTTATTAATTCTGATCATTCATTCTGATCATGACTTTTGAAAACTTAAGCTTTCTTTGTAGCTAAATGGAATTATATTGTCGGTCCAAAATTATATGCAACATATTTCTTCATAACTTATTTCTTATAAACAAGGGTCCTTAATAAAATATGTCGTTACGCCTTATTATTGGTATTATAAATGTGAACGTCCCACCCACTCCACTTCTGAAAGTCCAATAAGGTTTCGGGTCTCTGTAATAGCACATTTTAAAAAGTAGCTTGACAAGAGATATAGTGGTAAGTATCCGAAATGTTATGTGGCTACGTCGACGAATGTAGAAAACTCCACTTCATGGACCAAAAGGTTTAATTCTGCACATGGGAAAACAATTATGTTACTGCACTCATCGTCAGTTATGAAGAGTTTTTTGACTAGTTCGATTTCATTTACTATAGAACATCAGTTTTGCTTTGAATCTCAAACAGCAAAAACTTATATTTCACTGCGCTCTCGGGATGTATATTGAGTTTTAAATAAACAGTAATATTTTTGATAAAGGATCTTAAGTTTGAATTAAAGGTTAAAAATAAAAAACCGACCATGTCAGGTAAACTAATTAGTACCAGTTTAAAATGATTAGCATATTTTTGCTTAAAATTTTTCAAAGGCTGCTTTAAGTTGTTTAAATGTGTATTGGTTATTTCTTAATCTGTGGTATTTTGATTACACAACTTACAGTAGGTACGTTCGGGACACTCCAAGGGCTCTTACCTGCGCTTCTCCTTGAAACGTTTTCATTCCACGGTAAAAATGTTTATACATAAATTATTTTACTTAATGATTTTGCTATATTTTGAACAAGCATCTCTTATTACCTTGGGAATGGTCTTTTACTAAAACGGCTATTCATGTTTAAATTTTGAGACACGAATGACACGATTAAAACGGATTTGACTTTTCAAATTCGTCCTCTCCAAGAATTCGCCTTTGTTTGGATTTCACAGGGCATAATAATATGAAAACGAAGCTGCATTAAAGGTAATTATGATTTTGCACTATTTATTGTTTCATAAATCTTCTTGAAACCGCTTTTATCAGACAATGTGCAAGTGTGATTAGTGATGATCACCGCACAATGAATTATGCATGAATAAATTTGAGCAAAACTATATACATTCTCGTAAGGCAAAATGTGGAGCTTCATTATTCAGGGCCATTGCCATGACTATTAAGCAAACAATTATTAGATATTCAATATTATAAGAAGTCAGGATATGTGTTTAAGTAGGAATTTCAATTAATTTGTTCTGGCCTTTTATTACTTGTGTTTTTGCCCTTTTCTATGTACATACTTACTGCATGTACCGTAAATGCTGATATAAACGCCCCGGCGACTATTGTACTCTGTCGACTTTTTAGTCATTAGACGCCGGGGCGT